>SJYO01000647.1:16356140-16508255 GCA_006410555.1 Capra ibex | reverse complement strand
AAGCGTTGGGTCTAAGAAAGGCATATAGTAAAACATATGTTTTCCAGAGTCCACTAAATGTAATAGAAAACCGGTCCTCCGAACAATTGTGTAAAACCGAGAGAAGGAATTACTTACAATTAAAACAAAGGGGACTTCACAAAAAGAAATTAGACGTAGAGGAATTTCGTAATTTCAATGTAGAGATATCTTGTTTCCACGTCACCCTATATTGTTTCTTCCATGAATTGAGTTTCTAGATTACAACGATTATGGTCCAGATGATGAACAAAAAGATATATGGTTGATATAGATTTTTATTTCCTATACTTTTAAACCGTCGTTCGTAACTGAGTTGTTTACTTTGAAAATTAGTCAGGATAAGATTTCTAAAACTGAGGAGCCTTCGAGGATGTAAGGATCCTACAAAATTCGAAGGACACGGAGGACGCCAGTCCTCCGGAGTTTGTTAGTGTACTCGTCGACATGCTCAGGACGTCCGTCCGATCTTTCGGTAGTCTCCCAAAAACCTAACTTTGTGAGAAAGTTTACGTCTTCTGATTTCGGGACTTAACTGAAAAAGGTCTTTTACAGTCTTCTCACCTTTTCGTCTCGTGTTTTCGGCCGTCTAAAAACAACCCCATGTACGAATCCTTAAAGGTCTCCCCAGGGACTTCAGACTCGTGCGGAACGCATACAGTCGAAGGAAGGAGTACTGGAACAGTGCCCGCCCTAAGGAGTGTGACCGAAGGCCGTCGTGAAGAAAAGAACTTCAAAACTTCTGATCAACTACTACGTATCATAATAGGAGGAAAGGATGTGGATGTTTGGGGCATCCCGTGACCCGAACACCGTTTCCATAAGAGTACCTTAGTAGACCCTGTCTTATCCTCGGTGGTATATGTCCGTCGTGTCACCTATTCTCGTATCTGTGGACTCGATAAGACATCCGACTGGAGAGACGTGGGCATTTTGTTATCGTCATCGACGGAGTATCCTAACAACACTCCCAATTTACTCAATTAAGAGTCAGTAGTACAATGTATTGGATGGTCTCTGTAGACTGTATGGAAGACTGAGGGAGGATCGACATCGGGGAATGCGGAACCGAAACTCCAGTGGTGTAAGAAGGACCAAAAGAGGATAGGGTAGATGGGAAGAAAAAGTCAAAGATAACGGTCAAAGAGGGGTAAATAGGTTGGAGGTTCACAACCTCTTGGGATCTCAGTCAGGAACCAATAGAAGAGATAAATAAGAGTAAAAGATTTATAGTACCGAAGTTCATGATAGACATCTAATAATTTAGGGTCACAGTACGGAGTCAGAGATGTAGAGAGGATTTGAGAACTCAAAATATAGGTTGTTGCAAGAGTCGTAGAAGACTCACGAATTTTCCGTAGGAACAGAATTGACAGGTTATTATTCAAGAAATAGTGAGGTGACGGAGTTTGGAAAAAGGTGTCTAGAGAAGGAGTCACTTGTCGGTTGAGGTAAGAAGGACGACAAATCTTATTCTTAGCGAGGTTACGAGGAGGGGGTTAGACATTTGAACTTTGGTTCTAAGTCAATGAGTGGATGACCTTAGACAGACCCTAGAATAGTATAGAGTCAAGAAGATGTCAACGGTTGGATCAGGTGTGAAGAAGCGAAGAGAAGACCTAACAACGTTATGAAAGAAGGACCGTTATCGGTAGAAAGGACTTTCATGTTTTTGTCTAATAAAATTAAAACACGAGTAAAGAAAAAGACAATAAAAAAATGATAAAAAAAGTATCAAAAACCCACAGTTATAAAAAGATTACTCTTTTGAATGTCCAAATTAAAGTTTTAAATTCACTTTCAAACGGGAGTGATTCTGTATACTCTTCTTATTATTTAGATGTGGTCACTTGTTGAACAAGTCATAAAATTATAAATGTAATAGATACATACGACGACGACGACGGTTCAGTGAAGTCAGTACAGACTGAGACACGCTGGGGTATCTGCCGTCGGGTGGTCCGAAGGGACAGGGACCCTAAGAGGTCCGTTCTTGGGACCTCACCCAACGGTAAAGGAAGAGGTCACGTACTTCCACTTTTCACTTTCACTTCAGAGAGTCAGCACAGACTGGGGGTCGTTGGGGTACCTGACGTCGGATGGTCCGAGGAGGTAGGTACCCTAAAAGGTTCGTTCTCATGACCTCACCCAACGGTAACGGAAGAGGTAATAGATACATATATACATATTTTAAATCATGAATATTTAATATATTAAATTTATATATATGTATATGTATAAAATAAAAATACATATATAAAAACTATATATAGTATAGAAATATATAAATTGATACTCATTAAAGTAGTCGGTATCTGATGTTATTGGATTCTTAACCTTTCTGTTTTAACGTTCTTCTTGTCTTGAGGGGTCTTGTTCAGTCCCAGATATTTTGACACCATATTTTGTAGGAAACTGAGTTGAGTTACCAAAGGAAGAAAACATTAGAAAGAAAGGGTTTCGGTTATCTTAACGTAGACTTACTAGTCCTCTATGGAAAGACATAAAATTGAACACTTTTCATTTATTTCCAAGCTATTCCTTTCACGATTATGTGACAGAATTATAAAGATCGAGGATCGTAAACAAGGTGAGCGATACCTTATCGGAAGTAGCATGTGGAGACGTTAAAGTATTATTACCGTGTTTTATAATAGTACTTATAGTGGTACCAACGATACCAGTTGTTGTGTTCAGTAGTCGGGAGTAAATTACTGAGATGACTCCCCAACGGACAACTAAGGAAACCACTAGGTTTATTAAGGGGTTTCTCAGAAGGACGTTCCCATTCGTTACTTTCTAAGTTCAATACAAAAACAAAAACGACAAGTAAAGTTACAAATAAAAAGATCTTAAAAATTTTTCAAATAAATAAAATTAACCTTCGATTAATGAAATGTTATAACATCACCCAAAACGGTATGTAACTGTACTTAGTCGGTACCCACCTGTACACAAGGGGAGGACTTGGGGGAGGGTGGGGTGGAGGGAGGGATATAAAAAGATCTTAAATATACAATTTTTCAAAATTAACTCCTTTGACACTAAACATTCACTTTTTAGATTTCTTCGAAGAATTCAATACTTTCCCGGAAGGATACGTACCGAATGGTTTCGTAACAGAAAAAGAAATTCCGGGGACACATACTAACCTTGGGAGTTTAGGTCCCGTAGTAGAAATCACGATAGTTGATACCGTACTAAGACTGTGACCGAGGGTCACCTATGGACCGACCTTCTCATCCTTGTTTCGCTCACCAACCACGACGAGACGAACCTAGGAGTGAAGAACAAGAAAAGTGGGGAGACCGTCGACTGAAACCTGATCAAAAGGAGTAACGTTGAGCTTATGAAGTCCCGTATTCGGACCATGGGTCTATAAAATATTTATACTGACTTATACTTAAAGAGACACCCTGGTGTATAGTTGTTGAGATAAAAATAAAGTCCCCAATCCTATACCCCCAGTCAAACGTTAGACCCTTTCTACCTCAGGAGGTGTACTTGCTTCAGCTGAGACACCGTAACGGCATAGTCCATTTTTGTATATTGACTTTGTTCAGGTGATGTTAGGTTGTAAGAAAGTGACTCAAGAAACTGTCAAACCGAAAAAACAAAAAACTGGTGAAAAAAAAAAAAGTAATGTTCTAAGAAACAAAAGACGAATTACAACTAGTTAATAAATATTTAATCCCCCTACCCAGGAAACAGAGACTGTACTGAAAGTCAATAAAAGGGGTCCGACAGTAAACACTAAACTATAACGAAGATTACTAAAAACGGTAAAAAGTTTTTACGTAAAACTACAACAGTTTAACTAGTAAGAAAATAAAATACCAAAACTCTGAAACTGAGTATCAACCTTTACAATGTTTTCGTAGGTTGGTACCAAAAATAACTGATACGTACCAAAATTAAAAAAAATATAAATTTAAAGACTGTATGACCCAACTCACATTCCGTACCTAGGTTGAATTAGAAGAAACCTTAACGAGAGTCAACAGGACTCTTGTTGAAAGACTATTACTAGATGGACCTGTCACACGGACCTTACTTTTGAGGTCTCCTTCTTTAAAGTCAATGTGACTCCTCATTACCTTTTACCTTTGTCATACCGATTGTGTAAGTCAAGTCAAGTCAGTGAGTCAACACAGACTGAGAAACTCTGGAATACTTGATGTCGTACGGTCCGAAGGGATAGGTAGTGGTTAAGGGTCTCGAACGAGTTTGAGTACAGGTAGCTCAGTCACTACGGTAGGTTGGTCAAAGTAGGAGATAACAGGGGAAGAGGAGGACGGAAGTCAGAGAGGGTCGTAGTCCAGAAAAGTTTACTCAGTCAAGAAGCGTTGTCCACCGGTTTCATAACCTCAAAGTCGAAGTCGTAGTCAGGAAGGTTACTTATAAGTCCTGACTAAAGGAAATCCTAACTGACCAACCTAGAGGAAAGTCAGGTTCCCTCAGGAGGTTGTGGTGTCAAGTTTTCGTATTTCAGAAACCACGAGTCGAAAGAAATACCATGTTGAGAGTGTAGACATGTACTGATGACCTTTTTGGTATTGAAACTGATATGTCTGGAAACAGTCGTTTCTTTACAGAGACGAGAAATTATACGATCCAATCAGTATTGAAAAGAAGGTTCCTCGTTCGTAGAAAATTAAAGTACCGACGTCAGTGGTAGACGTCACTAAAATCTCACACTCTTTTCTTTCAGACAGTGACAAAGGTGACAAAGGGGTAGATAAACGGTACTTTACTACCCTGGTCTAAGGTACTAGAATCAAAAAACTTACAACTCAAATTTCGGTCGAATAAGTGAGAGGAGAAAGTGAAAGTAGTTCTCCGACAAATCAAGAAGAAGTGAAAGACGGTATTCCCACCACAGTAGACGTATAGACTTCAACAACTATAGAGAGGGTCGTTAGAACTAACGTCGAACACGAAGTAGGTCGGACCGGAAAGTGTACTACATGAGACGTATATTCAATTTATTCGTCCCACTGTTATATGTTGGAAACCACTACCTGTAGAGATTGTGTAACATCTACCGGTTTCATACTCACGACTCAATCTCTCGGTTCCTGAGAAGTTCATGTCTGTTGTTCGGTACATGTGTGTGTATGTGTGGGCGGACTGGAATACGGAAAGTTCTCGGGAAGTGTTGAGGTCTCCAAATTAGAAACAGTAGTCTCGAGTGTAGGTGACCATCCCCTCATCTCCGAGGTCAAATCTGATCCCTCTAAGTGAAACCAATAGTATCGACTGATTCACTACAGGAGTTATATTTATTCCTTACCAGAAGGATTTAGGTTTTTGAACCTCTTTTAGTTCTCTCACTTTCTCTCTTTGGTTTGAGTTTTTGACGTTAATTAGGTTTACTTTTTCTAAAATTTATTAATTACTTATTATAGTCTCTCTGGGTCCACCTATACACATGTACTGTAAGTGAATTTTTCTTATCAACAATTAATTTTTATAATGACGATCATAAAAAATTAACTTTACTCTCTAGACTTATGGATATACTCCTATTCCGGTAGAATAGTCACTTGACCCGTTTATAGCTCTATAACAAGGTCTTATGTCATGTTCTTTAAGTCCTCAACCTTTCGTACTTTCTTTTAAAATTTTTGACCTTACTTCCGTCACTGGAATATTTTCACCGTTGAGGAAAAGAAGAGTAAAGGACAATTTATCCCTGTCTCGTGGACCTTATCCAGTCGACTCACAGATCTCCTTAGAACCTTTGCATGTTCTGACGTTCAAGATCTTAGAGGGAAAAGAAACCGAAACCCCTTAGAATCGTCGGGGTCCATCTACCGGAGGTCTTGGACCAAGACCCTTGTGTCTTGAATACCAACAGACCCTCCGGGTCTGATGTTCAGGGACCTCCTTGGGTAGTAGTCCACCCCACTTGACTTGGATGGACCGATGAAGTCACTAAGAGTCTCTTTGATGGTAAAGGTGAGTACGATCCCGAGGGATCATCCGACGTGATTCCTGTCGTAGTGAGTCGAGAACTCTAACCTTCTCCTGAAAGTCTTTTCATGGACAGGAATCGTCTTTCACTTTCACTTTCAATTAGTGAGTCAACACAGGTTAAGAAACCCTAGGGTGTCTGTCATCGGACGGACCGAGGAGACAGGTACCTTAAGAGGTCCGTTCTTATGACCTCATCCAACGGTAAAGGAAGAGGTCCCCTAGAAGGGATGGGTCCCTAGCTTGGACCTAGAGGACGTAACGTCTGTCTAAGAAATGGTTGACTCGGTGACCCCTTCAGGAATCGTCTTCTCGGGTCGATGACGATCGGAGATCCTGTTTTATATGACATAAAATAAAAGAAGATTACCCGGGTGTTTCCATATGGATATCCATCCTTCGAAACATTGGTGAACTCCTCAAGTTATTTAATTACTTCTTCTCATTCGTCTGATTTGTCTAAACCATCGAGTATAAACTCCGTCCAGAGTATCCATTACCTTTGTGTGCGTGTATATGGAAATTAGATTCCTAGTATATAGTATGTCGTTACTTTTACTTATCGACTTACGTTGTTGTACCTATTCAGAATCTTTGTATTTACAACTTATTTATTTCGTATAGATAGGACCCCTTTAACGGAGTTACGTCACCATCAGGGTCCATGTGTTGGTTCGGTCCTCTGCACCTTGTCAATCCGAGTGTCTGTTTTTTTTTGTCCACAATATTAACGTCAAACAATTCGGTTAAATTTTGTGTCTCACTCTACATTCTTCCTTTTACCCCACTCAATTATGTAAATTCTATCCCACGTTTGTCCACCCTTCTTGTTCTCCCCGGGTCCAGAACCTGACTACGTCATTGGACAGGGGGTAATATTGACCGTATTTCCGTCTCTCAAATCTCTTTTCTTACGTCGAAACTACCTACGTCACCACCTTTTTCCATGACTAAAGGTAGAAGTAACTAAACACAGGACTTCAGTCCGTCAGAGTAAAGTTTACGACGGAAGGGAAGAATAATTAACATACTGGAACCCGACCAATTAATTGAAAAGGTACAAAGACAAAGGAGTTAACATTTAAACCTATAACCACGAATTCCTCTAACCTCTTCCGTGACCGATGGGTGAGGTCATGAGAACGGACCTTTTAGGGTAACTGCCTCCTCGGACCATCCGACGTCAGGTACCTCAGCCTGTGCTGACTCGCTGAAGTGAAAGTGAAAAGTGAAAGTACGTAACTTCTTCCTTTACCGTTGGGTGAGGTCATGAGAACGGACCTCTTAGGGTCCCTGCCCCTTGGACGTGTCTCAAGTGCTGAAGTGTCTCAAGTGTGTTGACTGCGTTGAATCGTTGTCGTCGTCGTCGAATTCCTCAATTGTGTCTATTCTACGAAGTTATTTGACGTACCGGTTTACTCTTCTTTTTGTATTCACTAGAAAAAAAAATTGACATCCTAGTCCCTTCGGGAAAATTCGTTTACTCACAGATCTTCAGTAATGTCTCCTTGGAGTATCTAGACTTGGGGTACTTTTGAATGTTGACGACCTAATGTTTTGTGTGGTATTTGTTTCACTTTTCACCCTCTTATCTTAACGTCGGTCGTACTGTCTCTCAATAAATATTGTGTATTTCTAAGATATTTAACTCCGTTTCAATTCACTTTCTTTGTTTATTTTTCCAATACTTCTCTGAAAAGTGTCTTTATTTTTTTACTGTTTGCATCCTTTTCATTAAGTTGAAGTGATATTTTTCTTTTTTCCATATGACAAAATATAAGTGTGAACCTTTTGATATAATATTAAAACTCTTACAGGTCACAACAGTTCTCTATTTCTTATTCATAAACAACCGTTGAATTAAACCATACCTGAAAATCGTCCTATGAAGTCGTGATAGACAGTTTTATTTTTTACATATTAGAAACTAAATCGTTCAGATGAAGACTATTAAATGACAAACCTTTATTTAATACAAATACAAGTCTTCACTATCAATTCGAATACAAGTCGTTAATGTTACCGACATCTTAGATCTCACTGTACCTTTATAAATGTTCTGACCAACGTTGACTTTTTATTTACAGTGTCCTGTTATCCATGTAATAACATGGATACAGACTGAATTTCAATTAATATCGAGTATATGTATATATATTTTAAACTGGTCAACTACAATTACAAGTATACCCTTTAAAATTTTTGGATTATCAGATCGAAATTTTTTCAACATTTTCCCTTTACACGGGTGATATATACACTTATGAGACATTTCAGTACATTTATTTTTTCACAACAATCGTATAATTATCCGTTTACATAGATTGAACGACAGATGTATAAGGTATTTACGTAAATGTTTCGTTGTACATGTATAGTTATATATAATATATACACATGTCTTTTCTTTTCATACGTTAATATGTAGTACATTATTTAACATCGAGGACCAATTGTAATCTCTTTTCTCATCTTTGCCTAACCTCCTCGTAAACCAAGAAACACCATTAAATGAAAATGTTATTCGTATATACAATATACTTAACACGTTAATTTTTAATTTTATCGTATTTTCCTTCGTACCAACAGTAGGTGTCACTATGATCCCTTGACGGTCTTTTTACCCAGAAATCCTCTTGGATACTTGAGTTAGTTTTAAACTTCAAGTATATATATAAGATGGTACGAGTAGAGAAATACCACTATCACGAGAGATCATACAGTGGACAGGACATCCGTGGATCGCCCACGGTCGGGTCGGGGGTGTCGGAATAAGAGAGAAACGTCCTGACGACGACCCATGGACGTAGCGGTAGGACGACCCACCGTAGTAGTCAGTTTGGGAGCCCACCGGAAGACAGAAGATATATAAACCATTCGATGATAGAGGGGTGAGGGTCCAAAAGTATAGATCTCACTGAGAAGACTATAGATTGACACACATGAAAAGACCTTCTTTACTCAGTTCTGTCTTTCTAGGATCATTTTGTTTTACAGAATTATATTATCGACCCTTCTTACTTGGATGTGGTAGTTTCTTAAACCTTCAGGAGGACGGATACTACGACAATTTGACGGTACTACGTAAAAAAATTTTGAAATTAATTAATTAAAACCGACACGACCTAGAAGCAACGACGTACACCCGAACGAGACCAGCACCACTCGCCCCTGATGAGAGATAGGTGAACGTCACGTACTTGAAGAGTGACGTCACCGAAGAGCACCGTCTCGTGTCCAAGATCCCACGTGTCCGAAGTCATCAACACCGTGTGTTCGAATCCACGGGGCACCGTGTACTTTAGAAGGGGGTTTTCCCTAGTTTGGACTCAGGGGACGTAACCGTCCACCTAAGGGTTGGTGACCTGGTGGTTTCTTCAGGTAGTACTACGTAATAATTACGTCTCACTAATTTTAGACGACGGGATCGTCTTTCATCCCCTGTTTGGACTTTTCGTCACCAAACACTCTCTGTCTTTTTAGTCTCAACTCTTCTACCTCGATTCGCTGGACTCTCTCATTCCGCCCATATCGGTTGTCCTTTCTCATGGATTATCCTCTACGGACGTATGTCTCTTTTGGGACCAATAGACGTCTCAGGAGGAACTATGAGACGTCTCGTGACTAGACCCATATACACACTCCTGTTATAGACTCCGGACCCCTCCTACCTTTAGTGACCTTTTCTAATTTCTTATCACAGGGTCATGAATATCTCGTAGTACCTATCACGGACAAAGGTGTTTCGTCTGACTTTTTTTTCAAATTAAGAACCGATTAACCCGTCCTATGAGTATTTACAGAAAGGAGTCATCACTCTTTATTAATCGAAGCCCCTTGTGTGATAACACCCAGAGAGATTGTTTACTACTACTATCTGGATTGTCCTAGTCACAAAGGTACATTAATTGACATAGGGTTTTGTTTCGACTTTTTATAAATATCTTTATGTTTTTATAAATCGTGGGTTTTTTCATATCAAGTATTACAGAGGTATTACCGAGGTTGGTATCCAATGGTCCGTACCTGTTGTCGTCCTTTTGTATTAGGTATTGTTCCTCTTGTTAGTTAGTTTTGGTTGGGTCTTAACTGTGTTTACAATCTTAATCGTGTGTTCTTATCAATAATATTGATATAATATTGTATTGAGATAAACAAGTCCTCAATTCTGTTCGTTTTATATAAAAATTTTTTGGGATTTAGTTTGAAGATCTCTATTTTGATGTAATATTCCTAACTTAATTACTGTCTACTATGTTGTCTTCTTTACTAATTACTTGAATTTTCATTGTCATCTTTGGTAGGTCTTACTTGATATCTCAATCTCCTCGTAGAAAGCAGATTACTCCACTGAAAACCACCGGAGGACCTATCGAAGGCGTACCTCCGGTGGTCTTCCTGGTTCGGTACTAATCTCTGAACCTTGAAAATCGGGGTGGGAGGTAGAAGGACCCTCCTCTCCCACGAAGTCTAACATAATTATTATTCAATACCGAGTCTACCATTTCTTAGGTGGACGTTACGTCCTCTGGACCCAAACTAGGGAGCCAACCCTTCTAGGGGACCTCTTCCCGTACCGTTGGGTGAGGTAATAAGACCGGACCTCTTAGGAGTACCCGTCTCCTTGGAACACCCGGTGTTAGGTACCTTATCGTTTCTCAGTCTGTACTGACTCGTTGATTCGTGTCGTAACATACGGATGTACTAAATCGGAGGAATTTTAGGGATTCGATATCCCAAGACTCTCGAAGGGCCAACTACTTGTGTGGGTGTACGACCCTCCCGTCTTACGCGAGTTGAGGTGTCCCAGTCTTCGAAGATGTTAGTCCTAGGAAGGTCTGGAGTGGGATAAGTACGGTAGGTCGACAAGTAAATAGTACTTGAAAATAGTACAGGAAATATTATTTCACTTTCGCTTCAGTTCAGCGAGTCAGTACAGGATGAGAAACACTGGGGTACCTGACATCGGATGGTCCAAGGAGGTAGGTACCCTAAAAGGTCCGTTCTTATGACCTCACCCAACGGTAAAGGAAGAGGTCCTCTAGAAGGGTTGGGTCCTTAACTTGGGTCCAGAGGGGGTAAAATCCGTCTGCGAAATGGAAGACTCGGTGGTCCCTTCAGGGAAATATCATTTGGTCATTTATTTTTACTTATAAAGGGGCTCAAAACACTCAATAAAGTGGTTTAATAGTTTGACTCTCTCTCAACGTCCCTGGAGTCTTAAACATCATTTCAATTATACCCCTGAGTAATCAACGTTAATCACAGACTTCATCCCCCGTCAGATACACTGACTCAGGAACGAGACATCCCAGACACGATTACGGTCTATGACAGTCTTAACCCAATTTAACATCCTGTGATCGAACCACATACTTCTCTAAATCTCTGAAAGAATCACACTTTTTGGTTGTGTCTATCATAGTCTTCACAACACTCATCTATTTATCAAAAGGAAACAACAACAACAAAAAGTTAACGATTCAGTACAGACTAAGAAACACTGGGGTACCTGACGTCGTGTGGTCCAAAGAGACAGGAGGTGATAGAGTACCTCAAACGAGTTCAAGTACAGGTAACTCAGTCACTACGATAGACTAGCAGAGTATGAGACGGTTAGAGAAGATGAAAACGAAAGTTAGAAAGGATCGTAGTCCCAGAAAAGGTCACTCAGTCGACACGTGTAGTTCACCAGTTTCATAATGTTGAAGTCAAAATCGTAGTCAGGAAAGTTAATTATGACTTTCAACCAAATAAAATCCTAACTGGTCGAATTAGGGGAACGTCAGGTTCTCTGGGAGTTCTCAGAAGAGGTCGTGGTGTTAAACTTTCGTAGTTAAGAAACCATATGTCGGAAGAAATACTAGGTCGAGAGTGTAGACATGGACTGATGACCTTTTCGAATATCGAAAACTGATATGTCTGGAAACACTCGGTTCACTACAGAGACGAAATATTATACGACAGATCCAAACAGTATCGAAAGGAAGGTTCTTCGTTCGTAGAAGGTCAAAGTACTGACATCAGTAGTAGACGTCACTAGAGTCTCGGGTTCTTTTTTTTTAGACAATGACGAAGATGCAAGTGATTTCAGAAGGAATCGATTATAAATTTTTCAACTCTATGGTTCAAATTACGGTAAAGATCCCAGACACTAAAAGTACGTGTGTTTATTAGTTATTTACATTTTATTATCCAAGATCTGGATAATTTTTTCGACACTATAAGTACATTTAAAAAACTCTTCATCTTTCTTCTATAATACTCGTTCTCGAAAAGGGTCCTGGGTACGGTCTTTTACAGGGTTAACTTTTCTTTAAGTGTGTCTTCAAATGGTTAAATTAGAGACGAACGTCCTCCAAAACCGACATAGACGAAAGAAGAGACCACACAAAACCAAATACTACTGGGACAGTGAGTAGGTACCTATTTGTAATGTCTCTTTCTTATATAGTATAGGAGGAACCGGGTTGTCCATGTGTATTTTGAGGTTGGAAGAGGTCTCTAGAACATAGTCGTAGACTTAAATAGTCTCACTGATGCTTGCACACTCGTACAGAGTCTAGAATGATAAGACTAGTCATTTAAACAAAAGTCCAGTTGAGATGATTCGTCGGAGAAGGATAGTTTCGATACCAGTCTAGAGATGGGGAGACCAGGTACACACAAACGACAAAGTCGGTAGTCACCAATTAATTATATTATTAATATATACGTGGTTGAATGTAATCAAGACACAAGTTGTAACTATAATTTTTACACTCATATAAAGGGAGGTTGGTAAAAAGGAGAAACGTACTGAGAGTTTAATGAGACAGAAGTGTTTAGTTAGTAGATCTTTTTAAATGGAAATTAATGGTTCTTTATTGAATTGTCAGTACACTCATCGAAAAGACTTCCATACTACCTTCCCTGGTGACTAAAAGAAAAAGAAAAAAAAAAAATTTAAAAAAATTTTAAATGAAATGTTATGACATAACCAAAACGGTATGTGACTGAATCCTTTCATACTAAAGTCTCAACAGTCATACTAATAATCACTAAATAGACATATTCCACACCAGAGTGCCGGAAACAATACTACCAAATGAGTCACAAAAGGGAAGTCTCACCAAAGGACAGACGGGAAGGAAAGTAATAACGGACCCAGTAAACGGAGGACCCTTCAATGGACCGTCTAAAGGAAGACTGGTTCTTAAAATCCGAACAATGTCACTCCTTTTAACGGTGTCAAGATCCATTCTTGTCCCGGTTTTACAGACTATTAAGTTTTCCGTATATTGTAGGTTTTTACAAACAACAAATTGAACAGACAAGGAGTAAGGAATCCTTTACAGGGGAGGAGTTGTAAGGAAAACCAAGACGGTAAACAACGGAGGTTGATATAGTATCGTCACTCGGAAGACTGCGAGAGGACACCTGATCCGGACAATACAGTCGGTCCCCAGATATAGTTACGGAATCTATAACGAGGTTCCATCCTGATATTAGAGGTGAGAGTAAAGGTATGAAAGACTTTTTTTAAATCGGACGTCTGAAGACCTTCGGAGTTTGAAACGTTTTAATATTTAGTACCCGTTACTACTAACACCGGTAAAAGTCCATACACCTCCCTTTCCGAAATAACTAAACGGAGTTACGGAAAGTAACTTGTATATGTCTCGTTCAGAAAAACTGTTTTAACAATAACTATATACTACATAAGGCCCCGACTTCGTACGACGATTTGTCTACACCTAGATCGGACTTTGTAAGGACAGTGGGTGTCCGTAAGATCAAAAGAGTACCCTCGAAGTTCCCGCAAACGTGTCTATAGACGACAGGACCGTGGGTGACAGTCACCTAAAGAAGAGTCAGTCCATTCCAAAAGAACAGTCCCAAAGAATTTACGAGACGATTTAGGTGAGTATTACTATTATCGTATTCTTTGCAAAAGTGTAAAACCTCTTATTTTAATTTAGTACTCATTGAAGCAGTACTTCTAGTTGTATCGTTTCCTTTTATGTCTTGTCAAAGAAAACACTGGAGTAAGACTTTGGTTTCGTGAGGGACCACTAGGTGACCATTAAAGGTCAGAAACTTTAGTGTGTCACTGAATGTATAGGATACTCTTCTACTACTTAGGTACGTATATACGTTGAACAGTACAGAAGACGTTGTGAAACTTTAAAAATAAACGTATTGGTATGTTTTCGTTTCTCTATTAATTTCGTTTATACAAATTCACAGATTATGTACGTCCCTCATAATATCCATAAAGTATATGTCATTCCCACAAGAAACCTTCTTTACTACGATTTCGACTTTGAGGTCATGAAACCGGTGGAGTACTCTTCTGAACTGAGTAACCTTTTCTGAGACTACGACCCTCCCTAACCCCCGTCCTCCTCTTCCCCTGTTGTCTCCTACTCTACCGACCTACCGTAGCGACTGAACTACCTGTACTCAGACTCACTTGAGACCCTCAACCACTACCTGTCCCTCCGGACCGTACGACGTTAAGTACCCCAGTGTTTCTCAGTCTGTACTGACTCGTTGACTTGACTTGACTTGGTTTAGATTAAATAACTAAAAGTATGATTAATACTTTTATTTCATAATTATAGGAGTAAAGGACTACTAATTTTAGACTATCCTATACAGAAAGGTGACTCTCCTACATCTTAGTCTTAAGAAGAATCTGGATAGATCGAAGTTTTGGGTATCAACAGAAGAACGTTCTAAGAAGAACGTGACCTCTTCTTTAAAATAATCACATATATATACATTTATACATATATCTCTCAGTACTAAGTGTGTTTTGTCTTTCACAAACCGTGAAACTATTTATTACTGTTTACGTTAAGACCTCCAATTTACATTTTTAGGGAGTCAGGTAAAAAATTTTAATTAATTAAATTTAACCTCCCATTAATGAAATGTTATAACATCACCAAATATTTCTTGTAAGACTTAGGTAAAACTTTCAGAAAGGTAGTTTAATAATTCGACACAAATCCTTTATTTAAAGATACACTTCTGGATGATCACTTGTAACAGAAGATTTGATAATTACACTCAAAGTATCCTTTTCCCTTATTTTCCCCATTATGAATGAACTTGAAAACAAAGGAGTCCTGGGACTTAAACCCACCTCCTTACAGAAAAGGAACAGTAAACAGTAATTGTGTAATCCTGACTAGAAGATAGAATAGAAACCTTTTCGTCTTCAGGTTCTGACCCGATTTCTTTCTTTTGAATGAGTAAATACTTCCATTTCTCATTACTAAAGTAGATACCAATTTTGGTGTCTCCGTGATAAATTTGAAAAATTAAAAATAAAATACAACCTCATAATGTAAAAATTGAGATACAATAAAAAGAAAGAATCAATGGGGTGAAACCTACCTTTCAGTAATCCATGAAATAAAGTATTTACTCTTCGGAAGTCACCACCTGTTTGTCTTTTTTTAAAAGAAACGACATCGAGAAAAGTTTAGACTCTAGTAAAGAAATAAAATGAGTCTGAAGAAAAACTCCTTTTATGGTCTACTTACTTTTAGGTTTATTTTACTATCGGTTCTTTTTTCAACAGTAGCAGTGTCTTAATTGTTACCTAAGTTTCCTCGACGACATGCCCTGGGTCATACGATCTAAGTATCTAAAACCTAGAGATTTGTCCTTTGTCACAAAACTTTGAGAATTACGGCCTGTTATTGGAGTGATTGTGTTACCAAGGAGGGTAAACGTTTTTGTTTATGACTAAATATAAACAACCCGAGTCATAACAGGTACACAAGGAAGGAAACACACGAGGTGAGAGGAGGTAGGACGAGTCCGGGGTCCTCCAACTGGACACACCAAACGTGGGGTGTGAAAGAGAGGACGGAAGACGACCTAAAAGTCACCTCCGTCCTCTCACTCCTATCCTCATAAATAGAGATGACAAGGAGGGGTACCTCTGACGTCCACCGACTAGGAAGGAGACGTCAAGTGTCGAGGATCGTTTGTTGAGAGAGGTATGAAAGAACATTGTAGAGAGAGGGGAACAGGAAAGTTTGGAAAAAACCGGAAATACAACGTTCGGGACCTTATAGAATACCAAAAGAAGGGTGGTAGAGTCGGGATACATTATCAGAGTAAATTATGACAGGAGTTTAATGGGTGATACTCAGACATTGTAAAGAAGAAGATCCTAGGTTGCTAAAGTCATTTCAGTATATATTTCGAGTTTTGTACTTTATCTAGTCATAAAGAAATTAATATTAAACACCCACAGTCATCCAGTATCGTACAAGTCTCCCTGGTCTTGGTGTAAGATCCAACGAGGGGTATTACTAGAAACGGCACATCTTATCTAATATCGGTAATTCAATAAAATACATCTTAACTACAATATCTGTGATCAAGACCCACTTTTTAATCCCGTTCCTATTTCTTCCAGTGTAAACTTATTCGTTCTCGTTAATGACTCTAAAAGGTATCAGATCTTAGATTTGGGAATCTTGTGAACTCATTTAATCTGAGTCAGGGATAAGTTTACACCTTCTATCTGTATTATTATGTACCGTCACGTAATAGAATCCATGTTATCGTCCCCTTGTATGTCCAGTAATCTCCTCTGTATACTCCCCAAGATTAGGATTTGACTTCTTGTTTCCCCTCCAGAAGACGTTCATTAAGGACTAGATATACAATTTACTCCTCCCAATACCATTCTAAAGGGTACAACCTTTTGTTGAATACGTTTTCGTACTTTCGTTCTTTTTCCTACCTAAGAATTCCCTCAGTGAACGGATGTACCAGTCAATCACTTCCTGTCTTCTAATTCCATCCCTCCACTCACACTGTCTCGTGCCTCCAAAACAAACGGTACAATTTTTCGAACTTCTCATAGGATCGTAACTATCACTGTACCCGTCTTAAAGAGAGATCTATCTTGTACGACCGAGTTAAGATCTTAGTCCCTCTGATCAATCACCAGGTGTGTCGTCGTCACTCCTGACTGGATCCCGATCTTCTGGACCGTACCTTTCTTCTTTCTGTACTTATTACAAGTCCTCTATCTTAACTTTCTAGTACCGTAACCCAATCTACCTACGTCCTCTTCTCTCCTCTATCCTCAGGATTGGAGTCTATACCCTATCTTTCACCAGACTTATTGATTCGGTCTCTTAAGTCTTTCTCAGGAAAAATCCCCCTTCTATTACTAAACTCAAACTCTGTACTTAATCATCATTTTCACCCTATTTGTTCGTCCACACACATATAGAAAGGACCCGACGGTATTGTTTTATGGAGTCCGAACACCGAATTTGTCATCATTAAATAACAGAGTTTTAAGATCTTCAGGTTTGCGTTTTACAGTCGTCTCAACCAAGGAAGACTCTAAACACTGTCTCTTAGACAGGGTACGGAGAGAAGGCCATCGAGGTCCGTACGAAACCGCACATCTATCGAAAGAGACACACAGAAGCAGAGTAGAGGGAAGAGATGTGTAGACAGAGACACAGTCTTAAAGGGACAAACCCCTTAAGAGACCACCGGGTCACCAATCCTCAGTCGTGAAAGTGACGGGAACGGCCCCAAACTAGAGACCAGTCCCTTGATTCTTGGGTGTTCAGTGTCTGCGTCGGTTTTTTATTTCGGGGATTAAATATTTCTATGTTCAACATAAATTAATCCCGGGTGGACTTACTGAAGTAGAATTGAACCAATAGACGTTTCTGGAATGAAGGTTTACTCCACTGTAAACCAAGACCCCCTAAAGTTGTAGAAACCCCCTCTGTTAAGTTACGTATTGTCGTTCAGGTTGTTTTTCGGACTGACACATAGACTTTGAACGTTTTTTCTGATCCTATCTCTGTTTCTATATTTTCATACATACGAGTCATGATTTCTGGATTTACACATCTCGAGACCTTCTCGGATACCTACTTTTTTATGGTTCGGTTTCTGTCTTACGGTTGTAAGTTCCTCACCTGTCTTATTCGTTACGGGCGTGTGTTGTCTCTAATTTGCCCGTCCGAACATGTACACTCTTGTTAACCTCCTATGTCGATAGTACCCTTGAGTACCGGAAGTCCTTTGTACCGTCTAGTTGTTGTCCATGTGACGTCAAGTCAATCCCCTCCAGTCCTTTCCTTGTGTTAGTGGAACACTAATCATCAAGTGACCCCCGAAAAAGTACCGTATAAGTCGTCTCTGTACCCATACGTCCAGTAAAACGTCAAACTACCACCCACTTCTCCGTACTCTCTCGTCTCCTTTGTTCTTTTAATAAAAGTCTTTCAAATCTACCCTTCTCCTTTCCTACCCTTATATCGGTCTCCTCTTGTCTCCCTTTCCTTCTCACTGGATCACCCCTTTCCTTGGACCGGGTCCCTTCGAAACCCCTTCTTTACGACCTTACCCTTACTTCAATACCTTCCTGTCCCACTTCTCTACCTCGTTCCAGAAACTTTTGTGTTATTCCTAAGTTTATATCCTCAGACGGAACTTGCATATCTTTCTTTTACATTTTAGACTTTATTAGAAATTCTTACCCTAAGGTCCTTTTTCAGGTAGTTGTTTACTTTTTTGTCGGATGAATTATCTTCTCTTATAAACGTTTACTATACAAAGGTACGTACGATTCAGTGAAGTCAGTACACGTTGAGAGACACTTGGGTACCTTGGGTATCGGGTGGTACCTTAAAGAGACAGGTACCCTAAGAGGTCCGTTCTTATGACCTCACCCAACGACACAGGAGGAGGTCTCCTAGAAGGACTGGGTCCCTAATTTGGACATAGAGGAAGCCGAGGACTTAACGTCCGTCTAAGAAATGACAACTCGGTGGTCCCTTCGGGTAGTACAAACTATTCCCCAATTATAGGTTTTATATTTCTTGAGTATGTTGAGTTATTACTTTTTTAGACTGAATTTTCACCCATCTTCTTGACTTATCTGTAAAAGGTTTTCTTCCGTATTTTCACCGGTTGTCAATGTACTTTTCACGAGTTGTAGTAATTAGTAGTCAAGTCAAGTCAAGTCAGTGAGCCAGCACAGGTTGAGAAACGTGGGGTACTTAGCGTCGTGCGGTCCGGAGGGACAGGTAGTGGTTGAGGGCCTCAAGTGAGTCTGAGTGTGGGTAGCTCAGTCACTGCGGTAGGTCGGTAGAGTAGGAGACTCCAGGGGAAGAGGAGGACGGGGGTTAGGGAGGGTCGTAGTCTCAGAAAAGGTCACTCAGTTGAGAAGCGTACTCCGTCGGTTTCATGACCTCAAAGTCGATATCGTAGTCAGGAAGGTTTCTTTAGGGTCCTGACTAGAGGAAGACTTACCTGACCAACCTAGAGGAACGTCAGGTTCCCTGAGAGTTCTCAGAAGAGGTTGTGGTGTCAAGTTTTCGTAGTCAAGAAACCACGAGTCGGAAGAAGTATCAGGTTGAGAGTGTAGGTATGTACTGATGACTTTTTTGGTATCGGAACTGATCTACCTGGAATCAACCGTTTCACTACAGAGACGAAAAGTTATACGATGGATCCAACCAGTATTGAAAAGAAGGTTCCTCATTCGTAGAAAATTAAAGTACCGACGTCAGTGGTAGACGTCACTAAAACCTCGGGGGTTTTTATTTCAGACTGTGACAAGGGTGACAAAGGGGTAGATAAAGGGTAATTCACTACCCTGGCCTACGGTACTAGAAGTAATTAGTAGTCACTTTACGTTAAGTCTTGATGTTACTCTATAGTAGAGTATGTATAATCTTACAGGTAATAGTTTTTTTATTATCTATTGTTCACAACCACTCCTACACCTCTTTTCCCTTGGGACATGTTACAACTACCCTTCCATCACCACGTGGGTGATTTCTTTTGTCATACCACTAAAGGAGTTTTTTAATTTTTGTCTTAATAACGTACTAGGTCGTCGGGGTCATAGTACATACGTTTCCTTTACTTTTGTCATAGAGTCTATAGACGTGAGGATACAAATAACGTCGTAATAAGTGTTATCGGGTTTATACCTAGTCGGGTTAACAGGTAGTCACTCCTTACCTTTTACTTCTACAAATAAATTCGGTACTTTTACTTTCTGTAAGACGTGTTGTACTTACCTAAAACTTCCGTAATACGATTCATTTTATTCAGTCTATTTGTGTTTATGAAACTATAGTGAATATCCCCTTTAGACCGAAGGGACCACCGAGTCTGCCATTTCGCAGACAGATGTTACGTCCTCTAGACCCAAACTCGGGACCCAACTCTTCTAGGGGACCTCTTCCTTTACCGTTAGGTGAGGTCATGATAACGGACCTTTTAGGGTACCTGTCTCCTCGGACCATCCGATGTCAGATGCCCCAACGTTTCTCAACTTGTACTGACTCGCTGAAGTGAAAGGGAAAGTGAAAGTGTCCTCTTTAGATTTTTTCGGTTTAAGTATCTTTGTTCTAATGTTACCATCTCTAATCTTACCCTCAATGGTCCCCGACCCCCTATCCCCTTTTCCCCTCTTCAACCAGTTTCTCATGTTTGAAGGTCAATATTCTCGTTCAAACCCTTAGAGTACATGTCGTATCACTAATATCACTTATTAGATAAAATGTGAACTGACAACGATTCTCATTTAGAATTTGTAAGAGTTGTGTTTTTTCTTTACCATTATTACAATTATTACACTGTACTACCTCCACAATCGATTGTGATACCACCATTAGTAAAACGTTTACATTCACAAAGTTCAGTTGTACGACATTTGAATATGTTACAGTGTACACTTAATATAGGGTTATTTCGACCCCCCCCCCCCCCACCGNCCCCACCACCGCCCCTCCATTCCCGTAGGAAAAAAAAAAAGGAGTCATTTTACGGAGGACTGATGTGAACAACTTGATTTAATTCTTCAAGGTTTCATCTATGTAAAAACAAACCACTTGGGAGAAAAAAGGGATATAATTACACCGTTTTCTTTTTTTTTAATGATTACTTTGGACATTCAAAAAGGACCACCTGGTATATTGGATTTCGGAGGTATACGACATAGTCTTCTTTCTAGAACTAATAAATTAGATAATAATTTTACGGATGTAACTTTTACTTTCTACTGAATTTTAACTTGGTCAACTAATTGTACTAGGATTGAAATCCACAGAATATAAAAAATTCAATATATGATATGTTACTTTCGAGGATTTCTGTCTTTAAACTAAGAAGAGAAGGATGACGTTAGTTCAAAAATATTCACTAGAGACAACAGAAAAGACTTTAAGTTTTGTTTATGTTTTCACAAAAGGGGTGTGGTATCAACAAAACAAAAAACCGATATACACAAACGCACGAAGTCAGTACAGGATGAGAAACACTGGGACACCTGACATCAGGTGGTCCGAGGAGACGGGTACCCTAAGAGATCCGTTCTTATGACCTCACCCAACGGTACGGGAAGAGGTCCCCTAGGAGGGGTGGGTCCCCAACTTGGACACAGAGAATCCAGAGGACGTAACCGTCCATCCAAGAAATGGTGATCGAGGTGGACCCTTTAGGGTACAAGTAAACTAAGTGAGGAAAAGTAACATAAATTTAAGGCAATGTGTGTACTCATCTGTAATACCTACTATATTATTCATAGGGTCCTTCGACACCTCTTCCGTTACCGTTGGGTGAGGTCATGAGAACGGACCTTTTAGGGTACCTGTCTCCTCGGGCCATCCGACGTTAGGTACTCCAACGATCCTCAACCTATGCTGACTCGTTGAAGTGAAAGTGAAAAGGGAAAGTACGTAACCTCTTCCTTTACCGTTGGGTGAGGTACGGACTTCCTAGGGTCCCTGTCCCCTCGGACCGCCCGACGACAGATACCCCAACGTGTCTCAACCTGTACTGACTTCGTTGAATCGTCGTCCTTCGACAAGAATATGTTCCAATCGATTGTCATTAAATTAAGATGGGTAATAACTGGATTTGGTGTGTTTGTATGGGATTAAAGATCGGGTTTAATTTGTGCAAGGGTGAATTCGAAACGGAATAGTTATAATTTGTCAACGTAGGTAGTGAAGTAGTGGGTCGTGAGTGCCTCTGGTTGTCTTACCCCTGTTTATCACCAGAATGTGTTGACACTAATTTTCGACCAGTTTTATAAGTTTGTGAATTCTGATATACTTGAATAAAGATCACGGGACGGAAGGAGGTCACCTTCGAACCTTTCCCGGGTGTGTTTACTGTCCAAGAACGACTTCGACTTCGAGGTTACGAAACCGGTGGACTACACTTCTCGGTTGAGTAACCTTTTCCGGGAGTGTGGTCCTTTCTAACTTCCGCTTTTCTCTTCTCCCACCGTCTCGTACTCTTCCAATCTACCGTAGTGACTGAGTTACTTGTATTTAAACTTGTTTAAGACCCTCTATCACCTGTCCCTTCGGACCACACGACATCAGGCACCACAGTGTTTCTCAGTCTGTACTGAATCACTGACTTGTTGTTGTTAGAACAGTGAGTCTCGTGATTTACCTACATTGACTGTACGACTTCCGGGGCTGTAAGGTTCCGACACGGTACGAGGAAACTCAGAAGTTTTATTCGTAAAAATTACTTATAGACCACTTGACTCAATTTTGTGATCGCATTCCAGTCCGAAGAGTTCCATCGAATAGAGAATGAGAGACATGTAGAGGACTAACTGGATGTGTACGAAGTGGATGTGAGATAAGTGTCCTTACACGAAAGGTGGACGAGGAATCCGGTCTTGCCGAGGTGGACGATCAAATAATTTCCCTTTGTCGACACGAGTACTACCAGCAATTGGACTCCCCAACCCTCCCTTCACGGGACCGACAACCAAAGGGACCATTGACTACTCGGTTGGAGGAACTATAGTAAGGGGGATATTTACCATTGGAGGGGTCCGGGGTCGGAACGTACAAAACGAGGAACCAACGGCATACAACACCTCCACGTCGAAGTCCTGGACCGAAGCCTGTATATGTCAGAGGACAGGTTATTCGGTGACGACAGAAGCAGTGACAGAGATCCAATAGAGAAACCAGAGTTCCGACCCGTTCATGTTCCGAACGTGCCACGTCTTACCACTCAGTCGGTCTTCTACCTCCTTTGAGAACACTCACACTCTACAATCCTTTATTCGAGTTCCTTGTCTTTCAACGTCGCCACTGAGACTTGTACGTCCGACAAGTGATCGTATACCCCGGAACACCGTCGACAGAAGATACTCTTCGTAGAAAGAGAAAGGTAATACAACTGCTATAGGACAATCGGTGTCTCGGAAAAAGGTGAAATTTTCATCGTCGGGGTACGAGCACCGAGCAATCTAAGGGTTCTCTATCGACCACTTATTCGGTGACAAACCCCAGATCTTGTCGACACACACTCTAAGTCCTGGGGGGTACCTGTAGTTATCACTACTCCCTTAGGTGAAAAGGTCGGTACTTCAAGGCCTTACCCAGGTATTCTTACTGTGTGTCACCGTAGAAGGGGAGGAGTGTTGAGCTAACGACGACCTCGACACTTACTCTACGAAGTTGTAAACTCTGTCCTTTGGGAGAGGGAGTCGTCACCTGTGTAGGGTCCTCGTCACCAGGGTCACGACTGTGGTAGAATTGAGTCTCCGTTGATCAGTCACGGTAGCTCAAGTGATTAACTGGTGACTTCCTGACAACGGTTGACAACCAGTCCTGTTATTAAGCGAAAACGGGAGTAGTATCCTAGAAGGGGTCACTTGGTGTAATATTGTTGTACCGGGACTCTGACCGTCCATTCAGGGGTACCAAACCTAAACGTCGGAATACCCCTTCTTTTAATCTGTCCCTGAATTTCCAAAGTGGACAGAGGAGGAGGACCCGGGGTGGATTTTCCTGATTCCATTGATTGGATCCGGGGGATGACCTCTTCCTACGGTAAGATGAATTGGGACTCCAGAGCAATATACTAGAGAGGTCATAAGTCGGGAGTCGATACCCCAGACGTCCACTTACCCATCCCTCCAGGAGTCCGGTCCTGTCTTTGGTGACTGTCCCCACCATAATAGAGTCTTACGTCCATGACGAACATAAAACGAATTATCAGTACGCGAGGGGACATGACGTGGACAATTGTTGAATACAAAGTAGGGATCAGACTCGTCTCCTTTAGACAAGTGTCTGACCCACTGTTGTCACCGGAGGGATACTTTACTCAACCTAAAGACCCAGATGTCCCTCTACGGTTACACCAGGAGGAGACCTGGAAGGTACTTGTTAACTGGGTTATTCCCGGACTGAGTTCAAACGGGTGGAGGACCTGAGGATTGTGTGAAGTCGACGACAGTAGATATAACGTAAACACCATAAATCAACGTCAAGTGGAGACGTATGGACTGGGGTCCCTACTACACCTTCCATTCACCACCCCCTCGTTCTAACATTCCTAGCACGTTCCACATATCCTCTCCCCACAAAACAGTCCGGCGAGTTCCACCAACAAGAAAACAAGAGATATGTAGACGAGTAGGACACGGACAAAGTCGATGAGGGATGGATGTGATGACTGGTAGGAAGTTTGAACGACGTCGGGGTCAATTACTAACAAGATTGAAATCTAGTCTTGTAAAGGTAATATTAATGAATAGTTTCACCGGTACTCCCCGTACGGGGAGACGACCAAAGGGACCATTGGTTACTCGGTTGAACTGAGTCAGGGGCTGTACTCGTACGAAAGGGGGACGGGGAATCCGGTCTTACCGAGGTGGACGATCAAATAATTTCGTTTTGTAGCCGGAAGACTACCAGTAATTGGATTCCCCGATACTCCCTACACGGGAGCAACGACCAAAGGGACCATTGACTACTCGGTTGGACTAGAGTTAAGGGGATATTTATCATGGGAGGACCGGGGCGGTGGGGTTGGGTTAATTCTGACGACGGTGCAGGACGGACGGAAGGAGGGGTATACCCCAGACAGTGAGGTCCTGGACCGAAGTTTGTACATCCTAAGAGAGAGACAATGTGGTGACTACAAAGACAGTTACTGAGATCCGAGTAAGAAGTAAAAGCTCCTACCCTTTCATGTCCCGAACGTCCGGACACCCCACGTCGGGTCGTTGGTTATAGAAGGTTCACAGGGAAGGGTGAAGTAATGTACTCAAAGTTCGTCTTGATAGAACTCGTAACACAGAATTTCTCTAAGACCATTTTGACGAGGAAATCAAAAATTGACGTCTGAGAAGAGAGGAGTACTTCAGACTTCCCGACTTGGTGTGAGTGAAAATGAGAGGGTTATTAACGGAGATAAATGATACGGTAACAATGACTTAGGAGGTAGTAGGAAAAGAAAAGAAAAGACTAAAAGGAGTAAGGGTCCCATAGAAATCGGTGAACACTTCTCTAAGGACCACTCTTAATGAGGTAACCTAAAGCGGTATTTGGTTCGTATGAAACTAAAATGATAATAATTATCTTTGTCGAATCCAAGTAGGACTCTGTTAGGGAAGGAATCGATATACACACGATTTTTTTAGTTACATCTCCGAGAAAGGGTAGTTTTTCTTTAGAAGTTGATGTACGTCATTGACGTTATGTGTAGGAGGTAAACGGAATTGGTCTTACGTATGATTAAATTCCACTCGAAAGTAAAGGTCATGGACCGTGGAATGATGTCTCGACGGGATTCCAATAACCTCGGACAAAACAGATGGTTGTCCTTGTACGGACTCTTAAATACAGGAGGTCCTTGTTCTCCGGTTATTAAGTAACGGTGTCTCTATCTTTAGGAGGTCGAAGGAACGAGGATGAGACTCTGTTTTAGATGTGACAGAGAGTTTGAGGGATTCTTAACTAGACTTTGAATGAACTATAGGGAAGATCTAGAAGAGACTGTCAAAAAGAACTCTTACACAGGATTATCTAGTAAAAGTATCCTTAATAAAGTTCTAGACTAAGATCTCTTAAACTAGGTTCTGTTGACAAAGATGTTCCCTTGGATCCTCTGTCTCAGAGTCCTATCTGAAGACCTCAACTTAGTGAGTTCAGCCTACTGTGTTCCTGTGTAAACTACAATCATTCCATCCTCATCACCAGAACCGGATGACATTGTCATCGTCTTGTGACCCTACCCTTCACTCTATGTCCACTTTCCCGTTCGTGATCGAATCAGTTATGAAGATCAGAGCTCTCTATACCTCTTTATCGTTAATATTGTTGAAGTTCCAACCGACACACAACCACTCTTGGTGACTTCCTGAGTTTGTCCTCTTAATATAGTCTTATACTATACCTTCTAGGGGACCTCCTCTGGAACCGTTGGTGAGATCATAGGAACGGACCTCTTAGGGGTACCTGTCTCCTCGTACCGCCCGAGATCAGGTACTCCAACGTTTCTCAACCTGTACTGACTCGCTGATTCTTGGACTATACTTTCAGTCTTTTGGAGGGACCGTCGTGTATCTATAGTGTCAGAGGTTATCTCTCTTCTATACGAGATTTCTGATCTAACTTCTAAACTAACAATCTAATCGTTTTTGTGTTCTGATAAATTTCCGTGTTTTACAGAGAATACGATTATAGTGTAAAATCTATTTGGACTTTGAATAAACGAGTCGATGACCGTCTATCGTCGGAGAGACTTCTGACAAGTTCAAGATAAGAGAAAAGGAAATTGTGGATTGTTTATTATTTGGATTGTACTCTGTTTATTGATCCAATCTAGGACGACGAAGACGATTCAGTGAAGTCAGTACAGGTTGAGACACACTAGGGTATCAGTCGTCGGGTGGTCCGAGGGGGCGGGGACCCTAAGAGGTCCGTTCTTGTGACCTCACCCAACGGTAAAGGAAGAGGTGACGTACTTTCACTTTTCACTTTCACTTCAGCGAGTCAGCACAGACTGAGAATCGCTGGGGTACCTGACGTCGGATGGTCCGAGGAGGCAGGTACCCTAAAAGGTCCGTTCTCATGACCTCACCCAACGGTGGCGGAAGAGACTCCAATCTAGGATCATACAGAATTGACTTTATCAAGACCAGGGTGATTCCCTCCCTTCCCTGATAAGTGGTTGTTTCATAGTCCCTAGGCCTCTCACACGGACTTTATACCCTGGTCCCAAAACCCCGTTTTACATTCCGACCTATTCCCTCTGAAACTGTTATACTCCTATGTTATGATACTGAGTTCTGAACTACAATATATTCGGATTTACCTTGTGGACTTTACCAGGTGACGACCGTTTACTCGTTAAGTTTTCGTTATGACGTACCGTCCACCTTATCGTCTCTCATTACGGTAATATTTTCTAAATGTCCTATGATCCTACTACCGGAGATGGTACGAGGGTATGTTGAGTGGTAAAACACCGGGGTCGTTTTTACCTAACATTGTCTTCTACTTCTTAATGGTATCTGAATTAGATTTGTCACGATTTAGCGAAGTCAGCATAGGTTGACAAACACTGGGATACCTGACATCGGACTGTCTGAGGAGACAGGTACCCTCAAGGGTCCGTTTTTATGACCTCACCCAACAGTAAAGGAAGAGGTCCCCTAGAAGGACCGGGTCCCTAGTCTGGACGTAGAGCACGTGACTGTCCGCCCAAGAGATGGTGATCACGGTGGACTCTTCAGGTGAATTAGGTCACCATCAGAATTAACGTATACAAGACGGTCTACCGTATAGCAATTATCTTGAAATAAAAGTCGTACATATCTTCAGGATCAAGGGTCTTTTCTCCTTATGAAGGTCCTTACCCGAGTCATTCCCAAGGTTTTACGGATTTTGATACTCACGACTGAACAGTACAACCCTAGGAGAACGACCATCAGGGTTCTCGTTTTCTTTCCTCAGTGGTCTGACCGGTCTCATTTCATTAATCGGGACTAGTAATACTCTACCAATGATGTATTATCCCTGTCCCTGTTCATACAGGTCTCGAACTCTTTAGGGTATGGGAAAAATTGATACTTATGCATTAATGTCGTTGATGTAATCTCAACACTGTAGTTTGGAGGTCTCTACTTAATAACCCAGTGGTATGAGACGTTCGTTGGGTTTCGTTGTTTTCCTGACCGGTTCTCTCCTCTGGACATTCCCCACCTATTCCCTTCTAGCACTTATAGTCAATTCGGAAACCCTGACTAACGTCGACGCCCGTACATTTACAAAGTAATTAGAAAGGAAGGATTTCTTAGTCACGATACTTGAATTAACTTTTCTCTTACCTTGACCTGTCACACTGCTTATCCTTCGACAGTCACAAGACGGACATAGAAGACCCCAGAAAATGTCAAACCCCGTACTTATGGTTATGGGGAACACGAAAGTAACTGTTATCGGTCGTGTGGGTAGTGAACCAAACTCCCGACTGGAACCCGACGACCTTGGATGAACTGGACATCAGTGACTTTCTTCACGAACCCCTGAGTCCTGGAGGGTCTCCGTCGGGAACCGGTCACTATCTATCTACGACCGTATATTTATGAGGTTGAAGAAATCGAAACCAATCTTTTTAAGACTCCATACCGGATCCGATACGGGTAACGAGGGAACGTCTTAATTGGGGTTTAATGGAAGGAGGTCTAAATCCAACAATGGTGTGGGAACAAACGAACGGAAAGAAAAAGAGGAAGGAAGGGATGACAGAAATAACAAAAAGACTTTTGTGATGGATAATTTAGTGAAAATGTCCTTAGAATTAGAGTTCCAGACCAAGATTTTCTCCGTTTTTTAAATAAGTTCATTATTATAATCACAATAAAACTACAATTATACTAATATAATGTTATTTCATTCTTTCCATTAATTCTTGGTTCCACAAGTTGTATTCCCCTTTTACGTTCTCATATTTTAAATTGAAAAATTTTTTAACGAGATTATAAGTCAAACTAAACCTTTATAATCTTAAATAAATAAAAAAGATTTTTTATGAAAAAGACTCAAGAAGGTGACTTTATCGATCTACGTGGGGTTACGGGTCATACACCAGAGAATTATAACAAAGGAAGACTTTCCTTGGTCGTGAGGAAGTCTTTCAGGTCCAGACCCTTGTCTTTTATATACTCCTGGGATCTTTTATAACGCACGATCTTTTGTTCGATAGGTTCTAGTGATCCCAGTACAGTATTACTGTATCCTCGGTCGAACTTCCCTGAGGACGACCGGTTTCTTCTCTATTAAACTCGTAGTTTTATCTCATTCCTGACACTAAGGTACTTCAGTAAAATGAACCAGTAGAAATGATTCCGTAACTTAATAATAATGAGACTTTTCAAACTTTATGAATAGGACTGAAAGGAAAATTTAGACATAAAGTCCCATTGGTTTATAAACTGATCCACTTAAAGGATAAAACATCTTTTAACGTCGAGTATTTACTTCCGTGTCATCATAAGATCTCAGTGGTAAAACGTTAAATATTACTTTATTGTCAAGATCCATTGTAAGTCAAGTCAAGTCAGCGAACCATCACAGTCTGAGAAACGTTGGGGTACTTAGTGTCGTACGGTCCGGAGGGACAGGTAGTGGTTGAGGGCCTCAAGTGAGTCTGAGTGCAGGTAGATCAGTCACTACGGTAGGTCGGTAGAGTAGGAGACTCCAGGGGAAGAGGAGGACGGGGGTTAGGGAGGGTCGTAGTCTCAGAAAGGTTACTCAGTTGAGAAGCGTACTCCACCGGTTTCATGACCTCAAAGTCGAAATCGTAGTAAAGAAGGTTTCTTGTGGGTCCCGACTGGAGGAAATCTTACCTGACCAACCTAGAGGAACGTCAGGTTCCCTGAGAGTTCTCAGAAGAGGTTGTGGTGTCAAGTTTTCGTAGTTAAGAAACCACGAGTCGGAAGAAGTGTCAGGTTGAGAGTGTAGGTATGTACTGATGACCTTTTTGGTATCGGAACTGATCTGTCTGGAATCAGCCGTTTCACTATAGAGACGAAAACTTATACGACAGATCCAACCAGTATTGAAAAGAAGGTTCCTCATTCGCAGAAAATTAAAGTACCGACGTCAGTGGTAGACGTCACTAAAACCTCGGGTCTTTTTAGTTCAGACTGTGACAAAGGTGACAAAGGGGTAGATAAAGGGTGTCCACTTTCCAACTATTCATGAAACAATCACCTATTCAGTTCGACTCTTATAGACTTGTGTGACTAGTCAGAATGATTTTCACTCTGTTGGACGACACAACTTTCGTAGTCTGTGGGAATACTTCATGAAAAAAGGACTTAGATTGGTTGAGAGGTATGAGTCTCATTATTCCTACATTCCCCTATTTCTTTATATAGTTTACTGTATCCTTCGTTAATCAGTTTAGTTAATACTCTTATTAAGACGTTTACTGAGAAAACAACATGACAAAATTTATAGTCGTTTATCTTTTACACCCACTCACCTTCCTAACAATACCTTAATCTGGACTCTCGGTGTTGTTAATTCAAAGTAAACACCTAGAACAAACCTAGGAGTAAATTTATTTATCTCATATTTACTTATTGAAACTTCGTTAATCCTTTTAAAAGTACTATAATCTACTATAATTCCTCAATAACGAATAAACAATCTCCACTACTACCGTACAATACAAAAGGGTTCAGGATTACTTAATATATCGGTACGACATGAAAAACAACCTCTTTACTGTACTATATTATGTCTTTTGGTGACAACCCATACCATATACCTTTGAGTTTACCGGTTTATAACTTTTAACACCTTTGACCAATTACCCAGATACCAATATAATCTAACTAGATGAAAACAAGATACACAACCTTTGAAAGGTATTATTTCACAATTTGAATTTTTGTATTATTCCTTTTGTGTCTTAGGTCTACATCTTAAGTCTTCGTTAAAGCTTCCCATAGTGTTTCGTCATATTTCGAAACCCCAGTCGTTTGTCTTACTTCCAAGGGAGGACCCATTAGTCATGGATCTTGACCCCTATAACTGTGGTCTACCCTTCCAACAAACGAATTTTGTACCTGTAATTTGTTGACAACTGAATCCTGAAAGTCAGTTATTTACCCAGGGAAAGGGTCTTTTATAGTCTTTAACTGTCGGAAACACAGTCTATCCTGTTTATCATTTTTGTAGGACTTTCTCGGTCTATTTTTAGTCGTGTTGGACCCAAAGTATTTTTCTTTTTTTTAGGTCCACTTATATTGTTCCATAGTTTCTGAGAACCCGTTTACTCAATTTCAAAAGTTGTAAAATTTTTTATAAAAATAACCTCATATTAACTAACTGTTACAACATACTCAAAGTCCACACGTCGTTTCACTTAGTCAAAATATATATACATATATATGTATATTTAATGTTTAACATATATATCGGTGAGAGAAAATTTTAAGAAAAGCGTATATTCGGTAATGTCTCATAACTCAAGGGACACGATGTGTTATCCAGGAATAATCAATATATAAAATATATATCACCACACATATACAGTAAGGGTTAAAAGGCTAGATAGAGAGGGGGTGAATGGGAGGTCATGGGTATTCAAACAAAAGATATAGACACTGAGATGAAAAGAAAGTTGTAAAGAAATCTCTCTTTTATTGAACTAGTACAATATCTCGTAGTAGATACACGATTTGTATATAATTCGTGAAACTTTCGTATTATTTAAAATTTTACGAAGTCATACACTCTTTAATATCACGTGTTAAAAACTAAAGTCCTGAATCTACAGGGATAGATGAGTCATAGAAAAGAAGTTTCTCAAGGTTCCATTTTACGAGGGTTCATGACGATATCTGCCCTCCGACTTGGTCCTCTTGAATCTCAGTAGCGTCCCCTTCGGTCCTCCCTTAAGTATCAGGAGTCTATTGTGTGGAGTCATTTTACGGGCAGAAGGACTTATCGAACTTATGGTTTGTCTACACTGGAAACCTTCTCTACTCTCCCCTACCCTTCTCCTTCCCCTCTCCTTTGTTCTCCTCTCCGTCTTCCCTTTCCTCCCTTCTTCCTTCCTGCCTTTCTTCCCTCCCTTCCTTCTACCCCGTCTTTCGGTCATCCTGTAAATGTTTCGTAAATCTTGTGGTATCGTACGGACAGTTCTATCGTGACATCTGTGCCTCGGTAGGAGTTAGCTTTTTGGGACCTTTGAGAATACCCTGTCCGTCCAATACGGAGGACCATCTCTTCCTCGGACCCCCCCACCGTCCCGCCCTACCCCAGTCCCCCAGACAGATAATTTCAGTACTTTACTGACCGTCTAAAGATCCAAAGATCAGGTAACCTACTAAAATTCTGAGGGAGGGGAGGGGACTTCTAAGTTCCGTTCTTACATTCAATTTTTAATTTAAAAATTGAAACTGGATCCCTCTAGTTTCCTATACCACTTCCTAAATTCACCGACTTTAATCGTTTAGGTCTTTAAGTTATAAAAAATTAAGAAGTGTCCCGTTTTTCCTTAGCGAAAAGACAGGATTTAGTCCAATCATTGATATACGAATATATAATAAGTATTTCACTTCAAATCTTAATTAAGAGGTCTTCCTAATTAGTCCTCCCGAAGATAATCTTTAAAATAGTTTCGATAAATTGTTAGACCCCTTTAAACCTGCCCCCTCAACCTGTTTTATACACAAAAATATCTAAAAAGTGTTCCCTTTCTTTTTTGTAAGGATCCCTACTCAAACTCCACCTGTCAATACAGTTATTTCCTTTCTCTTCACACATAACACACCACAAATCACGAACACATACACACTCACCGCACCTCTCATACACACGAACACCGCCACCACCACCACACACACACACATATACATATGACTTTATTTACCGTCGGGGTCTACTGGGTTACTCATTATTACCACCAACTGTCTGACGACTAAATATATATGAAACGTTTGGGTCGGAATCTTTAAAATTCATAAAAAACCCGTAGACTACAGTATGTACGACTATATCTGTTTTGAAACTGAGTGGGTGAAACAGCTCGAAGGGTGGTTGTTTACGTCTGGACCGTCGTCCTCAGTAAAACAGGTCCCATCACTCCTCTTACTAAAGGGAGAGGAACATTTTCGTAAAAATTTTTTAGAAAATCGAGATGCTTCTATCTTCTTTTTGTTTCTCGACATACAATGGAAATTAAGGAAAAGACTGTAGGAAGGAAGGAAAAACATGTAGGTTCAAACAACTAATCAACGATTTAGTACAGACTAAGAAAACGCTGGGGTACTCGACAGGAACCATAAAGGGTCCGTTCTTATGACCTCACCCAACGGTAAAGGAACAGACCCCTTAGAAGGACTGGGTCCTTACCTTGGACTCCGAAAACGAAGTAGAGGACGTAACATCCGTCCAAGAAATGGTTACTCGATGGAAGTTATTAGACGAAGACAGACTTTTCGAAGGAAAGTGTATGGGATGTCCCATCTAAAGGACCGTTACTTAAGAGAGTTCAAAACAAACTGTCAGAAGGAGAAAGTGAAGCCTCCCTATAGAAGTGATCTATATCTTAATACCGAACCGTCCTACAGAACAAACGAAAAATCTCAAAAGTCCAAAAGACACATAAAACATTAATTGTTTTTATAGTATTTTCACTTTACAGTTTTGTTACCCATGACCATACTGTTTCGTTCAAAGGGAACCTAATTACAAAATTTCGTCTCTCTCCACGATCCACCTAAAATTGGTCAAGAAGGGAGACATTACGACTACAGTCATACAAAACGTGAACGTCCCCTATCTTTTGTTTGGGAAGTCGTTCTTCTTTTTGTTGGTATTGTGGTAATACGTTCACCTATTGGTCCAGAGAGGTTCCTTTCCATCTTTAATAAGAGATACTGTATCCGAAGGAAGAGGAATTTGTCCTGTGACAACTAAGGTACACTCTACTAAAACATTTATTTGTGTACCTGATTTTACATTTCGCAGAATCTTTACAAGTCCTTTCCTCCACCCCCCTTTTTATAGGGACGGTACTAAAAGGTAATCTTTTTGGGATTTATTTTATTGGGTACATGGTTCCAATAAGTGTGACAATAAAACTAAGAATATGTGGACAGTCAAATAGTGAACCACCTCTTACAGTCTTTCTCCCCCCTGATAAAACCAAGATAGAGTTCCTCTCTCTCTGTCTATGTACCTACCTTCACTCCGTCCTACTTACAAGAACTCAGTGACGTGGGAAGTTGTATTTGTCGACCTATAAATGTCCTATAAAAAATCTAACAAATAGAATTCGTCCCGTCCCCTTTTTGTTATACCTTAATGACGATAGTCTAATCTCAATATAGATGTAATACCCCCTGTTTTTAGGATCTTCTCTCCCACCCGTTGTTTAACGTATGAAAAAGTTAAATATATTTACAATCACCGGATAAATTAAAATATAAAGAAGAACACAGTTAAAACTATGAATTATTAAAACCATAAAAGTATAACAAGGAAACATAAGTTTAATAGATCAGATCACAGACACACGAGTCTACATAGGTTAAGAAACACTGGGACATCTGACATCGGGTGGTCCGAGGAGATAGGTACCTTAAAATTTATATACACTTGTATATTTTCTATATTTGTATATATATATACATATATTTTAACTAAAGACGGAAATACAAATTGTAAATGAAGAAAAATCCTAGAAAAGTAAAAGGTAACAAGTAAAAGGTTCAGAAACTCAAGAGAGAAAAAATTATTTATACAAGACTCCACATCTTAAACGAGAAAGGTCTCGAACTGTACATCATAGAATGACAATGAGTCAGGGTTCGTGAAATCTTGTGAGGAACACTAAAGAGAAAAACACACACTAAAGAAAAAAACTCAAAGTCTAAAAAACAAGAAACAAAAATAACTGTATATCAACTAAATGTTACAATACGATTAAAGACGATATGTCGTTTCACTGACAATTTGTGTGTATATGTAACAAAAATATAAGGAAAGATTTGAGGTTACTAAGAAAAAAAAGTTCTGAATAAAACTTTATTAAGTATAAGAAAGACCTCGTTACATCTCTTTTCTTGTTTTGAGTCTTCCCATAGGAATTAACTGATACTGTTCGGGATAAGGTGTGTACCACTTCTGTCGAAGGGGAAACGGGAGATCTCCGAAAAAAAGAGAGTAGATCCTTAAAAGGGTGACAAAGGAAGTCTAAAAGTCCAGATGAATGAGGGGAAAACGAAAACTCTTAAAATCTTTCCTACTCTAACAAATCTTTCGAAACTCCGTTCAGTAGAGTCACACGTACATATGTACACACCAAACTTTACAAAACGTCTACTGGGTTCCGGTCACTCAAATTTCCGTCTCCTTCCCGACCCATTACTAATTTAAAGATTCTGTAAAAAAAGAAGGAAAACGAGTCAGAGTTCCAAGTTTGTCCCGTTTTTAAAAACGGAGGACCTTTTCCAATCCTCCGTTACCTAAAAGGGGAGTGACTGAGTCGTTCAGAAACCGGAGATTTGTAAATTCCTTTCCCAGTGAATGATCTGAGAAGGCAACGGTCCCGTAACCACAGACTAAGGACAACGGGATAAAAGACCCTCCGTTTTTCGTTGGACTCTAGTTTACAGAAGTCCCTTTTTAGAAGGAAGTCACTAGTCGGATACGGAACTCCTGAGACACAAGTGTTTTAGAAACCGGACTCATAGAGTAGAAAGGACGGTCTAGTAAGTGTGAAAGTTACTTGACAATTGAAATCTATTTAAAAATAGATTATAAGAATAGACAAATGTTTCCCTCTAGACAGTTCTTTGATTAAAAGGTCCATGATTACAATGAAAAAAGTGAATTATTATATAGATTTACCTTAGGATGTCAACATGTATTTCTCGAAGGAGTAGTAAAAAATTTCAACATATAGTTAAACCATACTGATATAATATTGAATTGATCTATTAAATAATCTATTGATCTATTAAATTGATCTATTTAAATAGATTAAATAAATTAATCTATTAACGACTAAATAGATTAAATTTTAGACAAAGTTTGTTAAGAAGTTTTTACATGTTACTATGTTTTAAGTTCAGTCACCCTAGTGACTTTTTTTTGAATACATTGATTTATCTGAGTTTATACATTTCGTTTTAATTGTGATAAAAATTTCCATGTTTTTAGGATTATTTTGTAATCGTTTTGTTTAAAAAAAATTAAAAAATTTTAGCGTTTTTGATTCAGGTTAGTTAGGATCTTTACTTTCTTATCAAAAGATAATATTTTATTTATTAACAGTAAGTTATGTTTAATTTCTTCTTTTGATATACTACTGGAGTAATCTAATTTTTTTTAGAAATACTTTAATTGTAAGTAAAGGCTACTTGTGATAATCCATCGATACTTATACACTACCTGTCATGAGATTCTACCGGGGAAACGTGAGAACCCACCTTGGTTTCCCGTCTCCTATTTCGTCTCTCGAGTCTCCCATCTCGGTTCCCGGGATTCCTAATAGGGGTCCGGAGTTCTTTTCAAGTTGTAAACAGATTGACTTGAAGTTTTGAGAATAACTAGTCACTGAAGAAAAATGTGAGGTAAAGAGGGGAAAAACTTTGATCTTACAGACATAGTTAATAGGATACGGACAGGGTGACAATATTCACCTTTGTAACGCTCACACATTGAACAGAGAGATTAAAGTGTTCAAGCGACTATCTATGATAAGGGTATCACCCAATGAAAATCTTCGAAGTAGGTATAAAAAAATTTAAAACATTTAAACTCGACTGTAAAACTACTCCTAAACCTGAACTCAACTATCACATTACTCTACTCTGGAATTCCTTGAAACCCAACCCCACTCATACAAAACATATACCGTACTTGTACCTAGAAGACCCTGATCTCTCACTTAACAAGATTCTGACGGGTGTTCTAAGACCGGGGACCATATGTATGTGGAAGGAGGTCAATAAATTCGTTTACGGTTCCATCCACGACGAACTTCCCTACAACGTCTAGATTCGTACCAGGTATTAGTCGACTAGGTCCATCCTGACTAGATTAGTGTCCTTGAGAAATTTAGACCTAGATCTCCAGTCTCTCGTCGATCTCTCTAAGTTTCGTGTTCTTCCTAAATTGTCTTCTCTAAGAAGGAACGACCAAAACCCCTGTCTCCCCCGGCACACTGTTCGTCGCATTACGTGTTGTAGAATTTTGACTCTTATTGAGAATCGACTGTCAGTGGTCCCTTTATCGCTGTCTTCATGTCGTTGGTGTCTTTTGACCTGAGAAGGTTATCATGGAAGGTCTCTTGGAGGTGGACTCTTGAGTAGAACGGACTAGTGAACTAAAATTGGAAACTCTGGTCCTCACTTTTAGGTTGGTATAGTACGATTTTGAATACTGGACTTATTAACACTTGGAAAATAATTTTCCCACGGTAATATTCAGTAATTCAAACACTTTTTAAAAATTGTGTCGTTATCTTTATTTATGTGAAGTATTTCGTATAGATGTTGTCTTGGAGGTTGTTTGTAATAGGTTTTACATTTTTGTAATCTTAATGAGATACATTTAGTCCTTGTTACCGTATTTTGGTCTTGACGAACTATGTTAGTCATTATATGAGCACCAAGACTACGTTACTATGGTACTTCATTTTCTGTCTTCCTATCCTTTTCTTCTCTATTTTAGTATTAAACGTGTAAGGCATGTATCTTTTGGAGAGGTTTAATCCTCTACTTAAAAATCTTTGTTCTAATTGAAAACCGATCGATGGACCTATATGTAGTCATTAATTTTCTGTTTAAATAAAGAACCTTGAAGGGACTGACCGGTCACCGATTCTGAGGCTCGAAGGTGACGGACCCTACGTCCAAGTCAGGGACTACCCCCTTGATTGGAGGACGACGTACCACATCGGTTTTTTAATAAAGAAATATGATTGGTGTCCGTTAAATTTTGGAGATGACCCAACATTATTACCTCCAAGGTAGGAGAAAAGAAAGTCCGAACGGTTGTCTACACGAAAACCTAGATACGGCTAGACTATGCACTAGTATCAAAGAGATGTGTTAAAGAAAACTACATACACCGACCCCGTAATAAGACGGATGATGTGTAGGAAAAAAAAAAAAAAAGCAGAAAAATTTAAAAATAGACGTGGCGTCCCGTACACCCTAGAATCAAAGTGTGTCCTCTCTACCTTGGGTGTTGGGGACACCACGTCCGTGACTCAGAATTGGTGACCTGGTGGACCCTTCAGGTTTTTACAGGTGTAGGAACGGTTGTGAGTAAAGAATGGAAAAAACTATTTTCAGTAAAATTGTCCACATTCTACGATAGGGTAATACCAAAACTAAACGTAAAGGGATTACTACTCACTCGTAAGAAACCGAAACGGAAAGAAACCCTAACCTTACTTTTGACGGGTGTTGACTCACTGACTTGACTTGACTTGACTTACTACTCACTACGACTTGTAGAAAGGTACATGGAGAATTGATGTACGTACAGAAGAAGCCTTCTTACAGAGAAGTCAAACGAGTAGTCTAAAAAAACCAAAACGAAAAAATTTTAAAAAGGACAATTTAACACGCTCAAGAAAAATGAGACGAGTTACAATACACCGTCGGACCTACCCTGCTCTCGAACTCCCTCTCAACTATGTACATAAACATACCGACTCAGGAAAACGACAGGTGGACTTTGACAGTGTGACAAACAATTAACCGATGTAGGGTTATGTCTTATTTTTGTTTTAAATCAAGAAAAATATAAAACGTCAGATTGGGGAATAGTCTATTTACTAACCGTTCACAGAAGAGGGTTAGTCATCCAACGGGAAAGTAAAACAAATATTAAAGGAAACGACACGTCTTCTGAAAATCAAACTATATCACGGGAAACAAGTAAAAACGAAAGAGACGAAAACGAAAACCACAGAATAATTTTTTAGTAACGGTTCTGAATACAGTCCCTTAAATGGTAGATATACAAGAAGATCTTCAAAATACCAAAGTACAGAACTCAAGTTTAAAATTAGGTAAAACTGAATTAAAAACATATACCATATTCTCTCACCAGGTCAAAGTAAGAAAGCGTACACTAACAGGTCAAAAGGGTTGTTGTAATAACTTATAAAATTATAAATAACTTCATATTAATGTATTTTATTTTATACCTAGAATTCATATATAAATCTACACGAAACTCTTTACATATTTGAATGTTTGTTCTGAGTATCTTGTAATGTAATCAAATTTCATGGGACTACAGGGAAACGGGAGGAATGGTTCTCCTTTAATAAATTATAGATCGGTGTATTTAATTAAAACGGATAAAAAACTTTAAGTATCTTTATCGTACGTATTTTTACCATAAGTGAGAAACCACAGATCGAAGAAATCGACTCGTTTACAAACAACCCTAAGTAGGTCTAACAACTCACATAGTCACAAAGGAAAGAAGTATAAAGACTCATTATAGGTAACATAATTATATGATGTCATACAAGTAGGTAAGGTTTCTAGGTCGATAAAATTTATTTCGACGGTACTCGTTAAACCATGTTCGGAAAACATCTATATATAAAAATAAAGAGAACTCTTTCCGGTAAACAACTTTTCTGATTATAGAAGGTAACTTAACATAATCACGTAAATAAGTTTTTGTATACTAGTAATACTTAAGGGATAAAAGAGGATATCTACTTAAACAAACCAGAGTGTGCTTGTGACGTAACTAATGACATCGAACTTCGATGGAGTTTATGTAATGAAAAATTTTTTAAATAAATAAAATTAACCTCCGGTCAATGCAATGTGTAATGAAAAAAATTTTACGTTGAAAGAAGACGTTACACTTGTATACTCAAAGAGTTAGTCTGATCAGTAGAATCAAAATTCTTATTTCATCAAATGAACTCCCTTCCAGAACAACCAATAAGTCCCCTGAAAAAAGGTTCTCATTGAGTTCCACAAAAATTTTTACAAGGGAAATTTTATTTGTAATCCTTCCGGTGAATAAACCTTCGCGGTGAGCCTTTAAACCTGGGGATTACAATTTTACACCAAAAAAGGAGTCGACACAATTGCTACCTATAAAAGAGAGCATGTAAGGTCAAGGTATAAAGACAAGGTAAGCAATACCTTAGCGACAGAAGGACGAGGAGACATTACAATATTATTACAGTGTCGCACACACATACTCGGAGTGTTACTATCGGTACCACTTGTCGTGTCTCGGTGTACCAAACAGGTTGTGGAGGTGTTTCCTCGAGGTCCTATTGTATTTCCATATAGTTTTTATAATGTGTGTCAGTATTCAAATTTTAGGATAGAACGATTGATTAAACACATCTCTACCTTACAATAGTATTAACTATACTATCATTAATAAGTTTTTTCTTCGAGTACAGAACTAGATGGAGTAGTCATCATTTGGATTTACTTCTACAGGGTACTGATTTCATACAGATTCAAATCTGTTCTCTTTTTTCCTTTTGTAGAATTTACTCTTTATCTTTAGTTGTGTAAAAGAAAGAATAAATACAAAAATTGAATGTCATATAAATGTACAAAACAATTAAAGTGGATGTCTTCCATTACCCAACTATTGATAGACAGTCTTCTACATCATGTTTTCTTTACCTTTATCCTTTTTTATAAAAAAGTGATACGAAAAGAATACAGGGAAAAAAATTATGTGTTCGTTTATAAAGGAATAAAAGTGGGGATAAATATAATTCTCATTACGAGATATACGTTACATGACGTGGGACTAACAAAAAAATTGTATTTGTAGTCTTGGTCCAGAGTCTAAACTGTGTATACAATCCTTAAGGATGTACCTTAAATTTTATTGACATTAATTATACAGTTCCCCGGATTACCCTTTTCTTATGTTATGGTCTCTCCATTACAGTTATCTCTCCACCTATAATAATCTTATTTTTTTCTTTATCATCTTCAGTACCGTTAACATTGTCCATATTTCTTACGGAACTACCCGAATATACATCATAGTTGTGTCCACTCTTTTCTTAGTGACTTGAACTTATATACTTGAAGGGTTCGACTTTACCTTTTCTAATTTGTTATTTGATTCGTCTTGTAGGGTCTTGACACCTGTTATGGTTTTCCACATTGTACACGAACTAATCTTATAGTCTTTCTCATCCTTTTTACCTTTCTTCTTTATAAACTTTTTAATTACCGACTCTTGAAAAACTTCAATTACCGTCTGTGGTTTGGTGTTTAAGTCTTGTAGTTTGTCCTGTTTATGATTTTTCTTTTAATTAGTTCTTGTTGTTCTTAATGGTGGGTCTGTATGTATAAATTTAACGTCTTTTGGTTCTGTTTTTCTTATAGAGTTTATTTAGACCTCCTTTTTCTGATGTCTCCTTGTTCCTATTTTTAATGTCTTCTAAAGAATAGTCTGTGGTGAGTTTGTATTTCTTGCTTCACTTTAAAGATTTCATGACTTTCTTTTTTTTTGGACGGTTTGATTTTAAGATATAGGACACTTCAATATGTAAATTCTTAAATTCTTCAACATATGAAATACTGTTTCTAATTTATGTGTCAAATAACACAGTTGACATGGAGTTTTTTAGACAGTTTTTTAGTTAAAATAAGTTTTAAAAAATTAAGAACTCATAAGGTAACGGAACCAAATTTATAGTTCTGGGGGTAAAAGATCTCTTTACCGATGAGTGTTTTCGACATAAAATAAAGGAAGTGACATCATTTTCTTCCCCGTCGAGTTTGACTCTTCGAACTTGAAAAGAAACCGTGTAAGTGGTAGGGGGAGGGGAAGAGGAAGGACGGTCCTTAGACGACGATATTAGGTCCTCTTGACTGGAAGAAGTTTATTCTCAGTATCTTTTCCTTAAGTCAAAAGAGGAGATGTTTCCATGATCTACTTCTTTAGCTTATCTATTAATAAGAGTTTATACTTCTGAGTGGTCTAATAAAAGGGTTTCTTCTGGATTTAACATTTGAATTTAATATTTACTTGGATTTTTGATCGTTTCATTGATATTGATCCCTTCCTTATGATATCACATCGTGCAAATCCATGAGTTTCGGCTCTACCGGGCCACTATCTTCAGAGACGAGTCTATCGCCTATTTACCTTTTTTTTTTTTTTTCTTTAACTGTCTTGAGTCTTTTGACTATGCTATTATGATCTGTCTTGTAAAATCTTTTCTTCCGTTTATTGTTCCTTTTGTTCTCTCTTGTCTTTGGTTTCTCGAGTTATTCCCTGTGACTCATATCTTTTCTTTTCCTTCCTTCTACTCTTTCATAATGTGTATTAACTCTTTATAGGACAGAAGGGAGACGATTTTGTCGGTTTATATATATATATTAATAAAATAAAACAAATTTTTTAAATGGTTAGACCATCTTTAAGACAGTGTTGAAATTTTAAATAATTACTTACATATGTAAAAATATAAAGACACTAGATATAAATAACCAGTAATGGTTAAAAAAAAGAATATTCAATAGATAACTATGGGAATCAGGTAAAATGGATGACCCTATAATAGATAAAAAAGTAAATATACTGAGTATGTCAACATATATATAAATAAGGATTTAAATATATCCAATTAAATGTATAAATATATGTCTCATGAAATAAATTACTATTGATCAATTATCTGACTTATACCTTTATGAGTCCAAAATAAGAAGACCACACCCCTTAAAGTAGACTCCACTCACCAAACTTAAGTTGATACCACGGGTGAAAAGAAGAAAAAGATAGGAGGTGATATTTCTCACTACCGAAATACGGTATTTTTTTGGGGTTATAAGACTTATTAAACGTGTCCCTCTCAGCTCGTTTACACACGACTTAGTGGACTATACCCCTTTCCACTTATAACTAAAGGAACCCTTTTATGGACAGTAAATCTTTTTATACCGTCTCGTAGAACAAGGTAGGAGACTCATTGGAGGGTGGTTACTTTTTCTAGACCTCGAAGGTACTGGTGAACCGATGACATATCTCCGGGGAGTGATAATCATAAGTTATATGAGTCTCACTACGAAGATGGTTTAGCGAGTACCTTCAGGAAAGATAGTCTGTTCTGTAGTGATAGATGTCGATATCCTACTGTCCCTAAACTCTTTCCCTCTGTTTCCTACTTTCCGCGTTCTATTGTCACTGTTCTCTCGTTTGTAAGTCTGAGGATGGATCAACTAATAAAGTATCAGTTGGTTCTCAAGGTAAATCTTGTACGTAAGAAATAGATTTTATTTGATTAATACGCTCACGTATCTGTCAATTCTCTTTCCCTGATAGAATCTGTAAAGGTTTCTTCAAAAGTAGAACAGGAGTGGATGATTTTAATTTTAAAGAAGGACACGTCACTCAGGTTTTTATGACGTTGGAGGAGTATCACGTTTTACATTCAAGTTATAATTCTTAAAGAATACAGTCTAAATTATTTCGTTGTTTTGATTCGTTCTGGGGGATCGGTTTTGGTCGTCTCCTTAGGTGAGGACTCTGCCTGTTGTTTTGTACGGCGTAATCTCGGTTCACTTTCTTCTCCTTACCGGAAAAAAGGAAATAATAGGGTAAGTTAATAAGGGTATCAAGTCGGACTCTTGTAGAGAAGTACTAAACTATAAGAGAGACAACGATGAAACGAGAGACCCTAGTCACACACACAACAATCCCCCTATACAACAAAACAGTTGTTCCAATCGACTTATATCTTTTTCCTACTCTTCCCCGTTCACCTTTAATTATTGACGTCATTTACATTAAGATGTACCATAAGATGTCTCCTCAAACGTAGATAATCATTATAAATTCTTTATTCATAATCTCTACAACTTCCACTTGGACATCTTTACAAGACCTGAGTGGAGGAGGATGTCTGTGTGGTTTATATGTCTATAGATCCCTTTTAAAAGGAGACCCTTTTTTAGTTTTGGACTTATGAGGATGTGTAGTCCTCTTGTTCTTTTACGGGTAATGGTTCTCCTTTACGACTCTGTGTTAGAGTGACGTTTGGGGACCGTTCCACTGGGTCGTTCTGTAGGGGGAGTCCTCACTTCTCAGACTTGGGGCGTAACCCGTAGTAGGGACATGGACTCTCTATTCGGTGGGTTTCCAGATCGAGACTTTCGGTTGTCCCGAGTGTTTGTGTTCAGGGTGTTCCCATTTCCCTTGACTCTTTACCAAGAATTTACCGAACGGGTACCTGAGTGGATGGGGAACCGTGTCGTGCCTTCGTCGACAAACTTTTCGTGGTTCTGTAAGATACTTTCTCCAAATAAACGAATGGTATTTGACAACTGAACTCCGTGTTCGTAGATTAAATTATGTGTAGGTCCCAGAAGACCCCAAGAGAGAGAAACCCCTACCTTCGGTCACTTACGGTAGGAGCACAAGAGAGAAACGACATGAGGTCTCTCGGTCATAGAGGGTTTCCCCGTCGAAATGTAAGTGGACCGTGAGAACAAGACCACGAGGAAAAAAAAAAAAAAAGGAAAAATCGTCGACGACGGAACTAGTGGACCGAGACCACCGGTCGTCCCGAACTGTTTTCATCATAGATAAACACTATTTTTAAGAGTCGTTCACTGATATTTCCCTCGTACGAAGTCGTATCATTTCTAGTCGTTACATTGTTCCGGTGTCTATTGTAGTATGGATTACCACTTTTAGACTTTCGAAAAGAAGGTTACAGTCCTTTTTTGTCACTACGGGTGAGGGTGGTGAAAATAAGTCGTATCATAATCTTCCAAAGTGACCATGTTAATCCGTTCCAATTTTTCCTCCCCGTAAGTTTGACATTTCCTTCTTCTTTTTAACAGTGATAAACGTCTACTGTACTGTAATGTATATCTTTTAAGATTTCTGAAGTGATTCCTTTGACAATCCCGATTATTTACTTAGACCATTTGAGCACTCTATGTTTTAGTTATATGTTTTTAGAAAACACAAAGATACGTGATTATTTTTTGACCGTCTTTATTTTGTTAACGTAGTTTTTCTTATTTTATTTTCGTCCTTACGTAAATTAGTTCTTCCACTTTGTGGATACGTGATTTTTGATGCACTGTGACTACTTTCTTTGACTTCTTCTATGTTCATTCACCTCTCTATAAAGTACGAGTATCTAACCTTCTTAAGTGTGACAGTTTTTCAGACGTCTAATCTACGTTAGAAATAGTTTTAAGGTTAATGTAAAAAATGTCTTTATCTTGTTTGTCACGTTAAACATACCTGGGTTTTATCGGTTTCGTTATTATTCTTTCTTTTTGTTTCAATTTCAGTAGTTGGGGAGACTAAAACTTGATATAGGGCTTTGATATTATTAGTTCTTTCATACCATAACTATATTTGTGTCTGTGCAACTAGTTACTTCGTCTCATCCATCGGGTCTTTATTTGGGTATGTATTCCACCCGTTAATTAGATACTGTCTCCTCAGTTCTTAAATGGTACTACTTGCCTGTTAGAGAAGTTACTTACCACAACCTTTTTGATCTGGGGATAGAATATTGTCTATGTTTTTAATTGAGTTTTACTTAGGTTTAACCTTGTATTTTGGATCTTGGTACTTTGATTTTCTTTTATATTTACTTTTTGAGTAACTGTAATCAAAACCGATACTAAAAAACCTAAACTGTAGTTTCAGTTACCGTTGTTTTCGTTTTCATTTGTTTACTCTGATGTAGTTTGATTTTCGAAGACGTACCGTTTCCTTTGGTAGTTGTTTTACTTTTCCGTTGGATGACTTACCCTCTTTTATAAACGTTTAGTACATAGACTAGGCCCTAATTATAAGTTCTATATACTTCTTGAGTAGATTGAGATATCGTTTTTTTTTTTTTTTTTTTTTGTTGGTTTTTCCTCGTCTCCTATATTTGCCTGTAAAAAGACTCTTTTTGCAGGTCAAACAGTTGTCCGTGTTCTCTTACGTAAGTTATAGTAGTACCTTTACATTAAGTTTGGGTATTCTATAGTGGAGTGTAGACAGTCTTAGTCAAGTCAAGTCAAGTCAGCGAGTCAGCACAGGCTGAGAAACGTTGGGGTACTTAGCGTCGTGCGGTCCGGAGGGACAGGTAGTGGTTGAGGACCTCAAGTGAGTCTGAGTGTAGGTAGCTCAGTCACTGCGGTAGGTCGGTAGAGTAGGAGACTCCAGGGGAAAAGGAGGACGGGGGTTAGGGAGGGTCGTAGTCTCAGAAAAGGTTACTCAGTTGAGAAGTATTCTCCACCGGTTTCATGACCTCAAAGTCGAAATCGTAGTAAGGAAGGTTTCTTTAGGGTCCTGACTAGAGAAAGTCTTACCTGACCAACCTAGAACGTCAGGTTCCCTGAGAGTCCTCAGAAGAGGTTGTGGTGTCAAGTTTTCGTAGTTAAGAAGTCACGAGTCGGAAGAAGTGTCAGGTTGAGAGTGTAGGTATATACTGATGATCTTTTGGTATCGGAACTGATCTGTCTGGAATCAGCCGTTTATACCTATAGAACAGTCTTACATATAATCGTTTTTCTATTCTTTATAACATAACCGATTCTACATCTTTATACCCTTGTGATCACGTGACCACTATATTACATTTAATGATGTCAACAGTACCTTTTGTCATACATACTTCCAAGAAGTTTTTTTTTTATTGGCATACTATGTCGTTAAGATGAAGACCCATAAATAGGTTTCTTTTCCTTCTGTGATTGAACTTTTTTATAGATGTTGGGTACAAGTAACGTCGTAATAAATGTTATAGGATTCATAAGTACTTATCTATTATATTTACACCATGATTATAAATTATCTTATAATGAACCTGTATTTTATACTTTAGAACGGTAAACGACTTTGTACTTACCCAGAACTCCCGGGACGTGATTCACTTTATCTAGTCTGTTTCTGTTGATGATATGTTAAAGTAAATATACACTTAAGATTTGTTTTGGTTCGAGGACCTGTGTGTCTTATCCAACCACCAACGATCATCGTACCCTAACCCCTCCGACCCGTTTTACACATTTTCCTCAATTTTTCATGTTTGTAGGTCGATATTTTATTCAATACTACCACATCGTATACCGTACCACTGATGTCAATTTTCATGATAGAACATATCAACTTTCAACGATTCTCTCATCTAGAATTTTCAAAAGTAGTGTTGATTTTGATCTTGGTATACAACAGTACCTACAACTGAATGACACCACTAGTAAAGAGTTATATACGTTTATCGGTTAGTACAACATGTGGACTTTGATTATACGGTTAACGTAGATTAAAAAATTTTATTCAAAATTTACAGATACGACACGTCCATACTCTCCTTGTCTACTACGGGAAATATCTTTCCTGAAGCAATATCAACTCCTACGGTTACTATTTTGTATTAATGTTTGTCTTTTACTACAATAGTCCTTATTTATTTAGTATATTGTCTCCTCTAATCCGTCTCCCGTCTATAAATGTACCCCATTTGACCTTCTGACCTTCTGGTTAAAAGGACGTAAGGACTTGTAATATCTTTTAGTAACGTCTCACCGATTTGGGTAGAGGAAAAAAGAAAGTCTTGGGACACATATTGACCTCGTGACTTTAGGTCCCCTAGTACAATTCAAGGTAGAAGATACCACATGAGTAGTCGGTTTAAGGACGTCCTATAAATAGACCTTATATGAGAAATTTCTTTTACTAACCAAAACGTAATGAAAAGTCGAGAGATAAATGGGACGAGGAGGGTGACCGTCGACTTAAACCTCTTTAAAACCAGTAATATACGGCTCATTAGTTCCCTTACAAGGTCCATATTTCTATTACGTTTTATCTTATAATGAGTCGGTATTTTTTCTTACTTAAACTAAGTCAAGATCACTCCACCTTCTTGGATCTTAGACAATATGTCTCACTTCAGTCTTTCTCTTTTTGTTTATAGTATATAATTGCGTATATATACCTTAGATCTTTTACCGTAACTCTTTGAACAAACGTCCCTTCCTTACCTCTGTGTCTGCATCTCTTACCTGAACACCTGGGTCACCCCCTTCCGTTCTCACCCTACTTACCTCTTTCATCGTAACTGTATATATGTGACGACGACGATTCAGCGAAGTCAGCACAGGCTGTGACACACTGGGGTATCTGCCGTCGGGTGGTCCGAGGAGGCATGGACTCTAAGAGGTCCGTTCTTGTGACCACACCCAACGGTAAAGGAAGAGGTTACGTACTTTCACTTTTCACTTTCACTTCAACGAGTCAGTACAGGCTGAGAAGTGCTGGGGTACCTGACGTCGGGTGGTCCGAAGAGGCAGGTACCCTAAGAGGTCCGTTCTCATGACCTCACCCCACGGTAACGGAAGAGACGTATACATGTGATGATTCATTCTTTATCTATCGACCACATTTCAACACATATTGTGTCCCTCGGTATACCGACTAAGTGTAAGAACATGTCGTCTTTGGTTATATTGTAACATTTCACTAAAAGAAGGTTAATTTTTGTATTTTTCTATTACGTTTTTGATCTCAAATTTAAGTGTCTTGTACAGTCTCTAGTTTACAAGATTAGTAAGAAAGTCCCCTATTGAAATTGTTGAGTCGTTCATTATACCTAGTTCACCCGAGGAGGGAACCTTGATCCGGCTGAATGACGAGACTCAAACAGTCCATTACTGAATCCCGGATCTTACAAATTAGGGTAACAGTAGAGTAACATCGTACAAGACGGGATCTTGGATTCTTTATAACGCAAAACTTGACAGTTCACGAAACCTTTGGTAAGTGTGAAATTTATACACCTTTGACAGATCCTGTCTCTTCCCCAAAGGAATAGAGATTGTTGTCGTTTTTCTCTTCTTTCGTTTATAAAGTAATAAAAGAAGACAAACCATAATATACTTACAAAGTGATCTTCAACAAGTGACGGTGGTACTTCGATGCAATAGAGGTAAAGGTCTACGGACGTAAGTAATCCCTACAAGAAACACGGAAGACTAATCCTGAAGATGATCCTGGGACGTAACAGGACGAATAGTGACCTAAGTAGACACTGAGGGACCCTACCGGGTACCAGAAAATATAAAAACCACTCAGAGAAAGATATTTTTAGGTTCAGTAATAAATTTCCAGATTTTTTGGATTTTCATTTACGTTTTAAATTATTAAATATACTTCAATTGTTATAATTTTTATTATTTAGTGTAACTTCCTTTTTCTCGTCAGTTGTAAGTAATTAAAGAATAACGTTCATTCTGTAGTACGAGTCTTGATATGTACGTAGTAACATGTATTAAAGTGTTGAGATATTGTAGTCACGATGTCTTTGTATAGGGAATACATTTGAATACCCCTTTCCCTACTAGTCTTGTCCAGTTTGTAAACTCATATGATATGTCAGATACAGACTACGTCCTATGTCGTACGAACCTCGACCACGTACCCCTACTGGGTCTCTCTACAATACCCCTCCCTCCACCCTCCCCCGAAGTACAAACCCTTGCGTACATTCTTAATTTCTAAAATTTTAAAAATTTAAATTTTTTTATTTTTTATCTTTGTTTTTTTTTTAAGGTTCGTACTAAACCATATAGTAGAATACACTTTCACTTTCAACGAGTCAGTACAGACTGAGAAACTCTGACGTACCTGATATGTCAGAGGTGCGGTCTTATGACCTCACCCATCGATAAAGGAAGTGGTCTCCTAGAAGGGTTGGGTCCCTAGTTTGGGTCCAGAAGGTGTGACGTCCGCCTAAGAAATGGTCGACTTTGTGGTCTCTTCGGGTTCTTATGACCTCACCCATTGGATAGGGAAGAGGTCCCCTAGAAGGTCTGGGTCCTAAGCTTGACCCCAAGGGACGTAACGTCTAGCTAAGAAATGGTCGACTCGATGGTCCCTTCGGGATAGTAGAGTATTAGTTTGTGTAATCAAAGATCTCACTGTGTACTTTAAGAGTTGTTTGACCTTATTTACTTTTTGATATTTCCTGACCCCAAAGGTCTATTCAATCTTTTAGTGAAAGTTTAGAACTAAAATTTAAACAGTTATTCTCTGACACCTACTCATGAAAATACGAGTAAACTATCTGTTTATTGTTATATCTCCGAATTACGTCTCCCTAGATAAATACTTCACTAATAAATTTTACCATATTTCTACACCGTCTTAGTGTCCCAATCTCGTCACTAGACCACGATCGTTTTAGTTTTAATCGATCTTCGATTATGGTAGGGGTCCAGGTTTACCCGTTCGTTCCCTCATCAACTCCCCTTAGGTGATCCTCTCTCAGGACATCTCTATAGATGTAACTCTCTTGGACACTGAAAAGTATTTTCCCTCATATCTGACTCCGTTACGACCCCTTCCACTATTGATCTCTTTCTCTGTGGGATTGGAGTAAGTTCAGAGAGGAAGATTAGAAGACGAATCCGAAAGAAGACGGGTTCAGATAGACCTTTCGTCTCCTGTACCCCCGGACAACTACAAGTAAGTTCAGTCGGTAGACACCGGTTTCGTCCCATTTCTTCCCACCTCTTACCTAGATGTCCCTCGGAGGTTATGGGTGTCCCTCGTTGACCGGTTCGGTATTACACTTTTATACAGAAGGTAGGAGAGTCAAAGTGCCGAGAAGTAGTGACGGTAATCAGTAGTTTATAAAAAAGACAAGGAAAGAGAATAAGAGAAAGACTATAAGGGTGATGTGTATATAATGTGGTAACATCAACAGGGTGTTAACAACCTATAAGAAAAGAGAAATTACGAAAATAAGATAAACGTAAAGTCCAAACCTTTAAGTATACCTGTAAAGAACTTCAAGTCACTAAAAAAAAAGGAAGTTTACAGAGAGATAATTACTCGGGTAATTTCCGTAAGAAGTAAAGACAATGTCACAAAAAATTAAATGTCGTAAAAGAAAACTAACAATCTTAAACAGAGAGATGAATGTAATGATGAATAGGAATATACAACAGAAAAAGTGTCCGAGAAATTAGTACACAATTTAAGAACTAGAGTATTAAGGTATGGAGACGATTATAGGCTCAGATCAGACCACGAACGAGACAGAGAATTTTGACAAAAAACAACAAAAGCAAAAAAAGATACGAAGCACCAAAAGAACAACTTTCGAGTTGTTTTATGTGATTTTACTTGACTTTATTTATCGGGAAGTCACACTCCAAAATACAAAATGACCGATGTCCAATTAGACCGAATGACACACGAGACAAAGTCTCCGATGTTAAAGGAGGTCATAGAAACAAAAACAGAAAGGACATCAAAAAAATCAAAGAGATCTCTGAAGAATTTATTCTAAACCCTGTACGTTAAGACCTAGGGTGACTGTACGTTCCTAAGAAGACTATACCACCATTCCACACATACACCCCTCTGTCACAGGACACCAGATACTAAACCAGAGTGCCATAACCACTCGGACACGGGGACTCGAAGTGGTCAAGAAGAGTCAAAACAAAAAAGGGGGAGGAATTCACTCTGTCCTTCTTCCCAGACCTCAACCCACAACGGGAAAGGAATTCAACCACTCCGAGACTATTTTATTAAAGGGGAACTCATCAAAAACACTTCTTGTCTTACGAGATCTACATTAATTTTTACCAATGAAAGAGGTAGAAGAGGATCTTCCTAATTCTCTGAAATAAGAATATAAGTGACACTCTTAGACCGTCCAGAAGACCTTTATTTTGAGTGTTTTCACACTCCCCAGACGAATTCGGACCCGGGGGGAGGGTGGGTCTGGAAAGTAGAGAGTTTGAACAGGTGTGACTTGGATGCCATTTGGTAGTTTACGATCCAAAAGGATGGGACGATGACTGACCAAGGTGACCTCAAAAGACAAAGACCCGAAGACAAGACCCTTGAACATTAAGAGACGTTGACAGACAGACAGAGAGATCTCTGTCCTCCCGTCACCAAACGCCCGTCACCAAACGGGACACTGGAGTTAAGAGACGGTCTAGTTTCTTCGTAACAACTACAAATATCAAAGTAAACTACTACTGAAGGTTTGAGGAATATACGGAGGGTTTACAATCTTGACAGGTTCGGAGCTACGGGTATTTAGTTCAACTTAAAGAAGTCAGGTATAAACTGGACTTGTTCATGGTAGTTAGTTGGGTTGTTATGGTAAGAAAGAGACCACGGACATGGAAACTGAGGTACGCGACTTGGAGTCACTAGTCCGTAAAGGAAGAGTAGACTCAACGACACCAGGACGAGAGGGACGTAACCTGAAGTAGGAAGACCGGTAAAGGAGAGTTAGAGAAAACGTCTCTGAACGTCTCTAAGAGGAGAAGATGAACGGTGATTGACAACAGAAGGAAGTTTCGAAAAGAGGTCAGAGGAGGAGATGTCGATAAAAGGGAGAGATCTGTTGTAGTAGGTACGAATTCACAGTCAATAGCGAATGATTGGTACGCGGGGACTCGTTCATTCATCTGGAAAGACTCGTAGATAAAAGGGTAAAAATTTCTTTCGATTATCGTAGTTTACTTAAAAGATTCCTAACTGATGTCATTAAATCTCTTTATATAACATAAAGGACACATAAATAATCCACAAGTACAGATAAATGTAAAACGGAACCCAAAGCCGTGAATCCAGTGTCTTACTCCACCTTTACCATATGACAGTTTGATAAGAAAATTACAACAGAATTTCACACAACGTCTTCAGACTCTAGGATGTCACCGAGGTCGAAAGGTGTACCAGACTAGAGTAATGGAGAGTAGGAGTAGGTAATGGTAGGAGTGGAACGAACGACAGGTCACTGTGACCGAAGTATTGAGACCGGAACCATGAATAAAGAGGGGGTCGGACCTCATAGACACAGGTGTAACTACAGGAGTGAAAGGGACTTGTATCACGAGGAAACAAGGAGAGGGGTATTGAGAGAAGGGATCGAGAACAGTGACTGTAAATAATGGAAAACGAATTAATGATAAGTGATAGAGAGAGTAGGTAATCTTTTATTTGAGACATTTCCGTCCCGTACACGGACGAAATAAGTGACGACGTAAGGGTACTGGATCTTACCATGTACCATGTATTACCGTAAATTGGTCATACAAACAGTTAACTTACTTACGTAAAGACCTTCGGACTGATGATTCGTTATATGTAAGGGATAGGATTGTCTCCTAAGGAATACTAGTCTAAAAATCATATTTTTTCATTTTTCGTTGTTTATTAAACCGTCTGAGAGTACCCTGAACCTGTTAGGACTTCCGGATCCGCCGTAGAATCCTCATACCGATTCCGGATGAAGAGTTTTGGTCCACTAACAGTTCGGGTATACTCGGGTCAATGTGGGAGGAGAGTGTTATCTTGTGTAATTCTTAGACATCTCTACTACCGGATTGTCGTTCCTCTGGGTCGATAGGATGTACCTCTTATTATCTCCGATTCTTCAGTCTTCTCCGGTCTCCCAAACGATGGTAAAGACATTTTAAGCGAGACCTCTCCGTCCACACCTATGTTTATTTTAATACTTTTTACATTCGGAACAACGTTTAAAGGTTTTTCTTTCTCCTCCAGGACCAAGAGTCTGGTCATTACTTTTTACGGTCAAACCTTTTCTTTGAGTGATGTCTGTCTCGTTAAAGTTAAGATTAAACAGGACGAGACTATCCACGAACACCGACACGGAATTCACAAGAGACCAAGTAAGACAAAATACTCCTGGGTTTCCTGGTGGGTATATATTCGTAGTCTCTCTTCCTTATGTAGTGTAGACGAGAGTGGGTCGTCCATCTTGGGTGTACGAGGTGAAACCATAGAGGGTCTAAGACACGGTTTACTTTACACAAGGTCGAACTGGATTACACGATTACTAATTACCCAAGGGAAGGTCCAGTCGAGTTCATGTGAGTAGTTTCACGGGTAGTTTCGATACGACTTCAGATGAGGTGAGACCCAGTAAAGGGAGACATTAAAACGAAAAAAGACCAGTTTATGGAAGGACTCATAAATATGCGGTTATATATAACTGATGTTCGAAGCACAACTACATTTTCTCCATTCATACGGAAAAGCAGAAGTGAAATACTTCCCGAAACACGGTTACAGAAAAAGACGGTACTGAGATCAGGATCGAGAACGGGTAAGGATATAATAAACCCGAAAGCTTCACCACGATCACCATTTCTTGGACTGACAATTACGTCCTCTGTCTCTCTGTTCCCAAGTTAGGGACCCAGTCCTTCTAGGGGACCTCCTCCCGTACCGTTGGGTGAGGTCATAAGAACGGACCTCTTAGGGTACCTGTCTCCTCGGACCGTCCGATATCAGGTATCCAAGAGTTTCAGTCTGTACTGACTTCGCTGAATCGTGAGTATTATAAATCGACTACAAGAAATGGATCTCTGAAGTGGTAAAGGTTAATAATACAATTGTAACGGGTCTTGTTTTCCACATCTGTAGGACAGATCGTGAGGGTGTTTTTATGTATGGTGGGTCCAAGGGTGTCTAAGGGATAGAGGGTAAGGGATATTATTGTTGGATACACATAAGGAATTTCGAGTTATGGTAACAAGGGACGTCCCTACCCCTAGGAGGGGACTTTCAGTTAACCGGTCTCAGATGGTGGGTAGTGTCGAGTATGGTTAGGAGAGGCACCCCCTCTCCGTTTCTTAGGACACTTGGGTACTGAGTACAGAACGAGACTTTCTTGACCGTAAGAGGAACGAAAAGACTGAACTTTTCGAACTGTTTACGAACTTTGGAAGACAACGAACTACGGTATTATTGGTCCTTTCTGAGGAAATCTTTACCTCAGACCCGAACGGTGAAACTCTGTAAGATATTACTTAAAGGTTGATGGGTCGGATCCCTGATCGTACTGTTTCCAGAAGACTCGAGGTATACTAAGTCACATTAGAAGGTGATCTGGTGCCTAAACAACGTTTCTAATTGTCGTCGACCAGGTCTTATTCGTGGTATATGTACAGAAGATAATAGAAATAATAAACAGTAAAAGGAGTCCCTGTCGTAAAGGGTAAGGGTTGAATCAAAAGGAGAGATGGTAGATCTTGAAAGTCCGGGGTACTATTATGTTATCTTTTGATTCGTCTAACACTACAGACAAAGACTGGAGTTTTGAGAAAAAGAGAAAGGGAACCCATCGCACTTTATTAAGACCCCAACGTACAACTAACAAAGGACACACTGTTATGTTTGAAAGTTATGACTTAAAGTCACATCCCTAATAAGGTAAAGAGTATAAGTGAGTGTTATTGTAAAGGAGGAGTCTTACCCGACGACAGAAGGGAGGGGGTAAACAAACGGACCTAAAAACCACAGGATCGTCCAATATACCGTCTGTAGAAGGTCTGTTCCTTATGAAAGTCAGATCAGTGGTAGGCCTTTGAGAAGTGGAGTGATCCATTCTTTATCGGTTATACAAGTTCATAAAACCCCATAGGGGGTAGAAACCGTACGTGGACTGACAACAGACTTAGTGAGGCATCCTGAAGAGGACGGAAGGGAGAAGTCGGAGACGGACGAAATGGACTCAAGGTTGAAGATACGGTGATATTAAAAGGACTATGAACGATTAAGTTGTCCTTCGAAACGATACCCACCTGATTACTATTTGCAGAACCTATAGCGGGGATCCATCCAAAAATTTTAGAGAAAGAACATAGATTCAAGAATTCCTACAAAATTCTAAAGTTGATAAAACCTTAACTACCAGTTGTCCGGTTTGTAAGACTTCTTCGTAGCTATATCCAGTCTGAATTTTTCATATATAACAGTGAGGAGTTGGTTGTTAATCATTATAAACAAAACGTTGATTCCTTTGACTGTAAGTCTATGAACTGATAGTCGGATTCTAGAGTGGTGACCGAACCTATAATGGATCCTAAAATTAGGTCTAGGTCAACTGTTTTTGGAAAAGGAGAAAAATGACACGATATACGGGAAAAATCTATATTATTCACACTGATTACCTTTGTCAAGACAACAAACGTGTTGAGGTCCCCTGTGACAGGTCCCGACCGTGAAAGACCTCTTGTATCTAGGTTATACTTGTCTTAAGAGACTTCAAAACATTTAGACGCCGGACCCCATCTCTCCGTTTCTAGTTGGTTCTTATAAGATTTTCTTAGAACAGGTGGTCTAGATATGATCCACTTCCGGTTTCATTGTTTCTGTACATACGTAAACTAAATAAGTAAAAACTCTGAGAGGAACTTTTACGGACTTTCAAAAGACTGATGAACTTTAATATGTTTCTGTATTTTCCTAATAAACTATGTCTTATGTGTTACGGTCAACCCGATATACGTGAGACTCTTTGTCCATTTAATTTTTACATAGATGTTTATCTAATTCTTTTAATATTTCTCGATGGTAAAAAACCCGGAAGGGACAACCGAGTCCCCATTTCTTAGACGGACGGTTACGTCCTCTATCCACAAGTTAGGGGTTCAGTCCTTCTAGGAGACCTCATTCTTTACCGTTAGGTGAGGTTATAAGAATCGATCCTTTAGGGTACCTGTCTTCTCGGCCCGTCCGACGTTCAGGTACCCCAGCGTTTTCTCAACCTGTACTGAACCACTGATTGGTCGTTCTTGTTGGTAAATAATAAAAAATACATTGTACGGGGTGACACTCTATTATAACAGGTGTTTCATACTCTTTTCTTTGGTTTCTGGTCCCTTTACTTACATACATTTTAGTGTACTAATCATTATTTATCTTCCTCCTAATTATGATCTAAATAGACGGAGGTCTCGACGGATCTACATCAGTTACGGAGGGATCACAATAAGTGATCATGGACCAGTTATCCTACCCTTTATAGAACCGGTCGTTACCGAACTTATAGTCTCTTGAACTGGACGCAACGTAGTAAGGTCACCCAGGTTTAAGGTACAATCGGTCCACTAAAACACTCCAGTGTCTTCTATCTGATTACATGTTAAACCTTTATAATAATCGGAGAATTCGATCTAGTAGCAATTATAAATCCCGTATACATAATTATGTAATACAGTGTTTGTTAAGAATTTGAAAAATTAATTACTCAGTTTACTTTGAATAAGGATTACAAGGATCACTATATGAAGGGAACGAAAATTTTTCTCAAGGGAATCTCCTATTTAATGATTTAACAGAAAGATCCCCTTAAACTAGAAACGATCTTGACTTTCACTTTCACTTCAGCGAGTTAACACAGGTTGAGAAACACTGGGGTACCTGACATCGGATGGTCCGAGGAACCAGGTACCTTAAAAGGTCCGTTCTCCTGACCTCACCCAACGGTAAAGGAAGAGGTCCCTTAGGAGGGTTGGGACCCTAGCTTGGGCTCAGAGGGTGTAACGTCCGTCTGCGAAATGGTAGACTCGGTGGTCCCTTCTGATCTTGATTCCTTACCCGTTTACTAATGTAAACAAACTCATCTTGGGTCTACGGTTCTTTCTTCCAGACCTTCCTTCTTCTCTGTGTCTACACCAAGGTACTCTTATAACAAACCCTTTACCTCACTCTATCTCACCTGGACCTTTACATCACTGGTAGAGAAACCACCCATCGTTCTCATCTTTTCGTGTCTCCTAAGATTTCTACAATACACTACGTAATTCTTCCGTGACAAGTAGGGGAACTGTAAGAATTTCCCTCCGAGGTTTTACAAAAAATTAACGAAAATTAATAAAAACTGACTACCTATCCAGTACGTGACGTCACCTAACCGCATGACAGGAAGTAGGAAGCCCCTAGAAGGGTTGGGTCCCTAGTTTGGGTCCAGAGGGTATAACGTCCGCTTAAAGGGAGGTACACTCTGATTTCATATCAAATCTGTAGACTTAGAACAAGACCAAGATGACTTAGTAATAATTTGGTTTATATTTTAGTTAATTTAACTTTCAGACGAAGTTGTCGATAAATATGGAGGTTTTACGAAAATGGTACACTACAATGTCGACTTCTTCGTTAAAATCTCGATTGAGGACAGGTCCCTTAGCAGGTCGTAATTTTGGTAGAGTCCCGAAAGGACTATCGAGTCGACCATTTATTAAGTGGACGTTACGCCCTCTGGACCCAAACTAGGGACCCAACCCTTCTAGGGGACCTCCTCCCATACCGTTGGGTGAGGTCATCAGAACGGGTCTCTTAGGGGTTCCTGTCTCCTCGGACCGTCCGATATCGGGTACCCCAACGTTTCTCAACCAGTACTGACTCGTTAAAATCTCGATTAACGACAGGTCCCTTAACAGGTCGTAATTTTGTTAGAGTTCTGACAAAAGTAACGGGTATAGTTTATGGATGGCAAACTCCAAACCTACCGTACTCCTTACCTCGTATTTTTCGAGAGTGGAGTCCCACCACTTCGTGAGGTATAGCACCTATACATTCCTAAAAGTCTCCTTGACAGTACCGTGAGTCCTGAGAACTGGGACCCCTGACGCCTTAGTATATCGTTTGACTTAATTCTGATTTACTGACATTAGTGAGTCTTCTGTAAGAAATTAGTGTCACTTTAATCCCAACGACAGTTTTCGTTACTATCTATTGAGGGTGACGAAACTTTAATTACAAATCCAGTTTCCTCTTTAGTGTAAACTTTACTCTTTTATGAAATTTAATGTTACTTTACACTGTATAGTAACTATTCGTACACCCCACGTGAATTTTTAGTATGGGTCTCTCTTTACGTATCGAAATTTGAATATATAACTGTCTCTTCAGAATTTTAGTCATTGGTACAAACATAGAGTTCATCCATTCCCCCTTTTCATCGTTTAATTTGGGTTTCTTTCATCTTCCTTTCTTTAATACTTCTACTCCTGGTTTTTTTTGGGTTTTACTATACATTTCGGTTGTTATAGTTTCAACGAAGAAAATTTTAATTATTCTAGTTCTTTTTTAATAGTTATATTCTTTACTTTTTCCCACGTAACATCATTCAAAATCGTATATTATTTCGTTATCTTATAACATTTGTTATGATATTTATAATATTTGTTAAAAACTTCCGTTTTCACTGTCTCCGAGGGTTTCCGTCTTCACCGGGATTTGGGTCTCTAAGATAACGATTTTATTTTTTCCTTCGTTACTTATGACCTCTGTAAACCACAGACGGCTTAGACGTGGACATCGACGAGTATTGGTATTTACAAGAAGAAGTGTATAATTTTCTGTGAGACGTCGAGGGGAGTTTTTCTCTGTTGAGTTTAAAGATGGGACACTGATGTATGTGGAGGTGTTAGGTCCCTGAGATCCAGGTGAACGGTTCTTACAAAGTAATTAGTTTTTGCTTTCCGTCTCCAAGTTTCTGTTAGTTTATGATAACATCAAGGTCGGAATTCTGCCTACCGGTCCCCACGTAAAGTCCACTTTAAGAACCTGACCTCGTTCTCCCTGGTCTCGTTTTCGTATGTGGTCCCTGAGATTCGGGTTTACACTGCGAAGAAAGTAGTCCTTGGGTATTTATTTAATATGTAAGGGGGAGATGGGGGTGGGGGTGGGGGGCGGTATGAGTTGTACATTTCCATCTCTTTCTAACCTTATCTGGGTTCCTTTGTTTTCTGTTTTTCGGGAGTGACAGTGTTTTCCCTTCCTAACTTTCGTATGTTAGAAACCACCACTTTACACAACCCGTCCTTTCAGTGGCTGAAGGACAGGACCTCACTTGATTAAAGAACAAATCTGTATAAGACAAGAGGTTTTCCGTGAAGGAACAAGAACTACTGACTATGTAAACTGGGGATGAAATACACAATAAGGGACACCGAGGGGACGAAAGACGTCACGAGTAAAAGACGACTTCAACCAAAACCGTGAGTCCTAACCGGTTAGTGTCAACGATATTTGTTCAAAGACCAAAGGAACGGACTCATTAGTAACGAGGAACGGACCCTTGTTAGTGACCCTGGTCATTAAGACCCTACCACTCTTCTCCGGTCCACTTGTCTTGGGAAGTTAAAACATACTTAGGTTTGGTCAAGGATAATAGTTGTGTGTAGTAGAAACCTTAAAGAGTTTGTATTTAAAGTGTTGATCGACCGAAAGTGAGAATTACACGAAAGTAAAAGAGTTATATAATTATAAGCAATGACAATTTCGGTTCGAAAGACTGAGACATCACATTGGTCTTTCAATGAATATATAGGTATATGAAAAAATCTGTAAAATTACCTTAAACTTATCACCCTTACCCTTTAAATCCTTCAGTTGTCAAGAGAGAGAATTTGAGAGTTATGTAATACCAAAAAAGGACATCGCAAACATAATGAAATGTAACCACATAACAGTAAGTAAAAACATATCTATAATACCTAAAGAATCTCCTCAATGTTTACATTAACCTGATTGTCCTCCTGAGTAACGAAGGTGACACTGCCCTTAGTAGGAATCACTCCATTCTTTGTAGTTCTGTACCCATCAATGAAAAGATTATAATTGACATGTCTTTTTCTTCCATTACGTATATTTTAACGTCTCCTCTGTAGTAGTTCTCCACTCAATACTCTAAGACACAGTATAATTTGAACCAGCTTAGTCCGTAACGGAGGTTTAAGTGTCTACCATGTTAAAGAAAGAACATTATACAGTTGATTACTACGACGATTGAAATTGACAACCAATAACTTTGTCTCCATCTGAAGACACGAAAAATTGTTAATTACACATGTAACTAGTTTTATCAATCAACTGACCCACTTACCATTATATTCATTATTCTGTACCAAAACAGTCCTTTCCTTACTTTTTAATCCTTGTTTCTGTTCAAATTTCCTGGTTTGTTTTGTTAAGATACTTCCGACCGAAGACGAAGGTACCTGTTTCAATGGACTTTAAGAAGAAAATTTTTATGAATTTTACGGAAAAGACCACAACTTCCTTCTATTGATGATCAGATCCTAAGATGTCAGGTAGTTTTTTTTTTTTAGGTGGTATTTTTTACCTCAAATTTACGTAGGTAAAAGTTTTTTTTTTTTTTTTCTCTCTCTATTAAGTAGTTTTCATCCGATCGTGACTTTTTTTTTTTTTCGATTTACATCAAAAAAAAGTCCCTTTTTATTTTAATAGGGTTTACCATCTAATCTCTATACTTTTTCTTTTCTTCGTTGTCTCTACTATTTATTTACCCGTTAAGACTTACTTATAATATATTTAACTATCATAGTACATTTCTTTGAGTTAAGGGTCTCGACCAACGGACCCCCGTTTTAGTGATATCAGTGATACCACTAATAACCTTTGGTAAGGAGTTGGTAGTGTAAATGAGACTGAAAAGAAGAATTCGGTGTCTAACAAATGGGTGATTGATAATTATTATTCAAATAATAAATAATCGAGTCAACCATTTCTTAGGTGGACGTTACTTCCTCTGGGACCAAACTAAGGACCCAACCCTTCTAGACGACCTCTTCCCTATGCGATGAGTGAGGTCATAAGACCGGATCTCTTAAGGTACCTGACACATCAGGTGTCCCAGTGTTTCTCAACCTGTGCTGACTCTCTGAAAGTGAAATGATAAACAATCTGACCAAATAGAAACTGGTCCTAAATAACAAGACTATACTACTGACAACATTGTGGACTTATATGAAAGAGGTCGGGTGACCTAAGTTTACCGACATGTTAGAAACGGTTGTATTAAACTACTTAAGACACCAAGGTCTTGGATTATTATATATAAGTTTCTTTAAATTCACGGAATAGTTTAAAATCGTTAGTACGATTTCCGTACGGACTGGAACTTTTCCCGAAGGGAACACCGAGTCGACCATTACTTAGGCGGACGTTACGTCCTCTGGACCCAGGTTAGGGACCCAACTCTTCTAGGGGACCTCTTCCCTTTCCGATGGGTAAGGTCATAAAACCGGATCTCTTAAGTTACCTAACATATCAGGTGCCCCAGTGTCTCAGCCTGTGCTGACTCCAGTGAAAGTGAAACTGGAACTTTTTCTTTACATTCTCTTTTAAAGTCTCTGACTTTTACTTGCTTCCCGAACTAAGGTCTCTCCATTTACTGGTCGTTTCGGGGACCGACGGAACCCCTTTAACGGGTACGACCCACTAGATATCGAAGTCAATAATACCTGTTTGTCTCGTGTTCGTTATTATGGGGATTTTGGTGAGTGTTTCTTCTCGGTTTTACTTTTACGACTGTATTTTGACATTAGTGATCCCTGGTATTTGACTATGGTGACGATGGTACATAGATGATTCGACTCTTTATCGTCATATGTCCTTTTAGGAGGTTTACGAGGAATAGGGTGTTGAAACCGTCGGGGGGTGGTAGTACACAATCCTAAATACTATAGTCTTTGCGACTTTTGTAGTGATATTGGTGCCTCTGAGGTACCAGTCTCTCCACCGAAGTTATTTTTTCTTGAGAATTTCTGGTCTCACACAAAAGAGGAGGACTCGTACATCGGGTGAGTCGGTCAAGTCGGAAAGTCACTTGAGTAAACCTGGAAGACTCGACTGAAAGGGTTTTCCACCGTTCTTTGCACTGAGGTCTGGACAGACTTCAACAGAGACGGGTCATTCCTTTGAACGGAGCCGGAGTCGATGTTTCCCTCTGCCTTTAGACTTATTTCTGAGGAAACTTGTAAACTTTGTTATTTGGTAAGTGTTCCTAAACTCTGGGATTAAGTTTGAGACAACTTCTTTAATTAAAGTTCATCAGGTGTCTACAGATCTTTTTCATTTATTAAAAAAAAGACTTCTTTGATTGGGATTTTAAATAGGAGGTCTTAAAGTATACGTATTTCAAAACCACTTATACTAAAGTGTTAGTTTTTAATGTTTTACGAACTCCTTTACTTTACAGTACACTCTCTTCTTATTTTTGGTGTCTTAGTCTAGTCTATAACCTGTATATACATATATAAATTGCTTGATTTTCCTAACTTGTATATTCTTTGTATTCCAAATTGTTCCTCAATTTAGATTGAAGACCGTTAATTTTTATATTTTTAATTTCTAAACCTAATTTATGTAGATCATTCTCTTAAGCACTCCGAAGACGAACGTAAGGTCTCTTCCGTTGCCGTGGGGTGAGGTCATGAGAACGGACCTTTTAGGGTACCTGTCTCCTCGGACCACCCGACGTCAGGTACCCCAGCGATTCTCAGCCCGTACTGACTCGCTGAAGTGAAAGCGAAAAGTGAAAGTACGTAACCTCTTCCTTTACCGTTGGGTGAGGTCATAAGAACGGACCTCTTAGGGTCTCTGTCTCCTCGGACCACCCGACGACAGATACCCCAGCGTGTCTCAACCTGTGCTGACTTCGCTGAATCGTCGTCGTCGTCGTCATCGTCGACGAAGGTAAGTGCCCTTTCCATTCCTTAAACCTGGTTAAGAGAATTCTGTTAAATTTCCGGACTTTTACATATTTTTGAATGTACGTATCGTTAAAATGAGGAAGATATTCCTTCAGTTGTCTGTGGGTTCCAGGGTAGATCTATACCGTAGTTCGAGTTTCACGTCTTACACAGGTGGGGAAGTAACCCTCTCTTGGGAGATATGGTCCCCGATGTACAAGATAGTACGACATGTATTACCATCGTATCGTTAGGTTATCGACGTTATTTATAAAGGAAAGTCTTTTCTTAACCCTCTGTTTGTCTTTGGTACCCAGGAATCAATACGACTGTGTTGGGGGTCCACCGAGTCACCATTTCTTAGACGGACGGTAACGTTCTCTACACTCTCAACACCCATATTAGGGACCCACTCCTTCTATGGGACCTCATCCTTTACCGTTGGGTGAGGTCATGAGAACGACCCTTTTAGGGTGCCTGTCTCCTCGGACCGTCCAATATCAACTACCCTAGCGTTTTCTCAGTCTGTGTGACTTGCTTACTTGTGTGTGTGTGTGGTTACGACTACTGTGTAACGGTCCGTCTGTCAACCTCTCGGTGTAGGACCACTTACAAACTTACAAGAAGTCACTTCGAGACTTCGTTTACTTCCATCCCGAGCTCCCGGAAACCTCATCAGGGAGAACTAATCACACAAACCGTATCTCCTTCCATTCACTTAGGTAAACACCTCGTCTCCCGTCCGACCCTTCATTAATAACGTCTATGTTATTAAAAAGACCAAGAGGAGAACCCGTAAAGGGTGAATGAACTTCAATCTATATAAAGTATATTGAACAAAACTGGTCACTGTGTACTCTCTTTCACTATACACAAGTAAGACTTCTGTTCGTAATTCTTAGTTGTCTGTTGAAAGAACAAAACTGTATCGTTGACCGTTGTCAGTCTTGTCGTTGACGTTTAGGTAGTTGGTCCTCGGTCCTTACTTCTCTGTACCTCGTACTAGAGATCGGTTGAACGATACTTGCAACAACAACAACAACTCAGTAATTCAACACAGGTTGAGAAACGCTGAGGTCCGAGGAGACAGGTACCCTAAAGGATCCGTCCTTATGACCTCACCCAACGGTAGGAAGAGGTCCCCTAGAGGGACTGGGTCCCTAGCTTGGTCGTAGAGGAAGTAACCGTCCACCTAAGAAATAGTGACTCGGGACCCCTTCGATACTTGGAAACCAAATTTATTTTTGGTTTAGAGACGGTAATTTTCGGTGATCCTAAACACTCCCCAACCCCTCACCCATAATCATAGATATCATATTGAGTGAAATAGAACTGGATAGACCTCCTAGATAGGTCTCACTTAGTGTAATTTTTTTTATATCTTCCATATCTTATACACCCGAGTCCCTCTTCCGGGTTGTATGTAAATTGACCTCAAGGTTTTTGTCTTATCCTGTCTTCAATTTAAACTTCTTTTTCACTAACAAAAGATCAAAATGTCTTTCTGTCGTTAAGTGTGGAAATTCTTTGGGTTATTACTGTTCATCCTATTTGACTTTAGGTGTCAACGTATGGAGTATCTCTTTAATAAATATATTTTATGTATTTATAATATATTTAATTTTTTATTTATATATTGTGTGTATGGATTTTATCTGTACACTTCACTTCAACGAGTCAGCACAGGTTGAGAAATGCTGGGGTACCTGACATCGGGTGGTCCGAGGATGTAGGTACCTTAAAAGATCCGTTCTCATGACCTCATCCAACGATAAAGGAAGAGGTCCCCTAGAAGGGCTGGGCCTCTAGCTTGGGTCCAGAGGGTGTAATGTCCGTCTACGAAATGGTAGACTTGGTGGTCCTTTAGGGTTTTATCTGTATCTTTGTAACTTTGAACATTCTTGTCGTATTTTTCTACTTCATTCGTAATGGGTCTCTACTACTATAGTCCTTTTTTTACAAATTCGTTTTTATGATCTTTGTAACTCTTAGTCGATGAATTGTCATTTCACTTTCAGCGAGTACAGGTTGAGAAACGCTGGGGTACCTCTTAAAAGGTCTGGTGTCACGACCTCATCCATCGGAAAGGGAAGAGGTCCCCTAGAAGGGTTGGGTCCCTGACTTGGGTCCAGAGGGCGTGACGTCCGTCTAAGAAATGGTCGATTCGGTGTTCCCTTCCGGATTGTCAAAGAATCGTCAAAGTTAAAGAGGTCGTTTTGAAAGAACAAGTTCAGAATCGATGAATGTTCTATACACTGGACCTTTGTGAAGAATTAGAGTCACAGAGATCGACATTTACGGATTCTACTGTATCTTTGAAGTACCTCAATTCCATTAATGGTGTAGTCTAGTAAATACCCTCATAATCTACAAACATAAGTTGCGTATTGTCGATAATCATCAAAATCAGAGTATATGAAAATTTAGTCCTTTTTATTTTCACATAACGATCGGTAGGATAACAAATGGTAAGACTTTACGATCGTTTATGTGGACAGTTCCTTTGATTTAATAACTATATGTGGTACATTTACGTCTCCTTTTTATATTGTGATATCTGTCTCTAACACTAATAGAACGACCGTCCCTCACCCCCCACTTTAGTTTCAATCTATCGTATTACACCTTTTTCGTGTCACAGTTGATTATAACGTTTTGTGGATACTCATAAAACTTTTAACATGTTTCAGGTATACTTCTTCTGACGTGTGAATAACTCGTTGTAGTCACTTTTATAATCTTCCCTCTGCGTGTAATTTAAAGATCCAAATTGAAGTTAAAGTTTACTGTTATTTAAGATAATTAAATTTTAATAGTTTTGAAAATAGTAATTTAAAGATTTGTGTAGAACCAAGAAAAAGAGAAGTGAGAGACAAATGGATAATCGATAGTTTAAGCCGTACAAAATTAATATCTTTAGTAATATTAATTTATATAAATTACAGAGTAAACCGTTCTTTGTAAAAAAAGTTGAAGATAAGAATTAATATAAAATTAACTTTGACCACTACTAAACCAGTTCAAGACCTTTTTTTGTGTAAGAAATATTATTTCAAAGTAGAGTTTGGTCTTCTTTACCTAACTAAAGAAATTTTTGTATCGCCACTCGGGTGAACTTTTTTTATTAATGTAAGACAAGAGTATAAATGGGGGTTCAATTAATACCTGTTATTGTTTACATTTACTTCTTTCCTATATTATTTCTATGATTTTCATTTTATCCTCAATTATTAATAAATTTGAAGTCTGTCCTGTAGGTAGGAAGTTTTCGTACTGTAGTCTCTGGTTTTACGTTAGTGTTACGTAAAATGTAAATTGACGTATTTTAAATTGGAGTCGACTAGTTTTTCATTTCCCGTTTCATCATTTTGTTTGGACTTTGTATTCACTTTAAATTACAGTAGAAACTCATACCTACGGTTTTTATTTAATGGACACGTATCTTAAGTGGTTATATAATTTTATACATGTTGTAGTACTAATTCATCCGGAAAAAGATTCTTTCACTTCACCGAGATAAATAATTATTTTACATAATTACTTTGACTAGTATAATTATCCGACTTTCTCTTTTACACAGTTGGTAAAAATATTTATTCCTTTCCCATAAACTATTTAGAATAAGTTCTCGTAACGACACAAACATTAATTAGTGGTTGAATAAGTTCGAACATCGTTGTTTTTCACTTTTTGTTGAAATTTTTCTTTATTCCCCACGAGAATATTTAAAATATTTAGATTTGAGACCTAATGTTCAGTCATTGTCAATGTTATGTCAGTTTATAAAGGATTATATGTTTGTACAAATACCCTATAAAGACTTATATTTTCGTATACGTAAGAACCGGAATCGTGATATAAGTACGTTAAAATATGTACTTGTCAATATACATCCATCTGTGTTTGGTATTCAGTTTCCCACTAATAGAAACATCTCGTCTTAAATTGAAAAACAAGGAATAATTTTACAAAACGGTACAAATTCACTGGACGTAGTTCGGATATAATTAAAATTATGATGTAAAATCTACAATGTTTTGTATTATCAAATATTAACAAACATGAACTTAAGGAGTCCTACGTCTTAGAGGGACCGAATTTTAGAAGGAGGACTACTATCGGTTATTGTACTATTCGGATTAGAAGATGGAATATAAACCATTTCGTCTTCAAGTTCTGACCCGATTTCTTTCTGTTTTGTGGATAGAGACTTCCATTCTTCACAAAGTTAATTCCCGTCTAAAACTTTGACACCTACGTCCTATCTTTCTTCGATTTACCGGAGACTCGTCTGACACCACAACGACTGACTCTACCCTTTTTTATTCCCCACGTCCAAGTCCCCTCATCTCCTTCGGTCCATTTCAGACTTTGATAAATTGTGGAACTACTTTACCGTACGTCGGGTCACCGACATGACGAGATCTTAAGAACTCTCTATAACACCGATCGCTATCTTTAAACCCTCATACCCGGAGACATTGTAAATTTTCACTCCTTCTCTCCACCTGAGAACTTTCCCCTTGACTCTTCCCGGAAACTACTTCATCCTTCCTACCAACTTCTTACACCATAGAGTCTTCTTTTGACTTTTTCCACCCTTACTCATGGGTACCGTTTACGATAGTTCCCCAGTTTAATACATTCTAAGACTCTTAAATAATTACCCAAACCGTTCTCCACGAAATTTCTACTAGGGTTGATCTTACCAAAAAGTTTATTTACTACCTCTGTTTTCCAGGTAATTTCAAGTTTCCTCTTAGACTATAACACGGAAAAAAACAGATTTGAGGTAGTCACCATTCATTTGTCATTCTCTTTACAGGGAAACATCTTAATCAAATCGATTATGTAGTTACTCTTAACTATCTACATCTTATAGGGACAAAATGTTTGGGGTCACTTAATTCTCTAGATCCCAACTCGTAGTCCGACAATAGTGTCTCTATCTACAAAACATGGAGGACCACGTTCTTGTGTGGTGGTGGTTCCAGAACACTTACACCAGTTTGGAGACCTATGTCGATGACAAAACATTTTTTATGTCTCTTGTCTCTTATACAACTTGATTTAGGATTCCTATATTAGTCGTTTCGGTTTGTCGAAATATTAACAGAATTTGTTTACTTAGTATTTCTTTTTCTTCTCACTACCTCCCCCTTAGAGGTCTAAGCCTCTGAATTTTCTGTATGGCAAAAAATTTTTAACCATTTTGATTTCAGACAATTGTACACACCCACTATTTAGATAATTCTGTACGTGTCTTCTACAATATGGTCACAGTCCTGTCAGTAATGAAAATCCCCCTCTCCAATACTACTCCTATTTGACGTACCTTTTGACGACCCTAGGACCACTATCAGACGAAAAGTACAGGTTCCAGTACTAATTTTCTCACAAGTGACCCGACTCTGAAGTCCCAAAAGATATCTCTCATAGTACGGCAGACGTTTAGTACTGTCAAAATGGAGAAGGGAAGGTTAAACTTATGGAAAATAAAGAAAAAGAGTAGACTAACGACACCGATTCCTTTACCTCTGTCGTTTTATCTGTCGGGAGACTTCCCTTCGTCTCTTTACCGTACCATGTCGTCCCTTTAAAATATACAAACAACAAAATCTTAATCTACATTATCATATAGTCGACTACCATATTAGGTTATCACTCCAAAGTGTTACGACCTCTCTCTTACCTTACGTGTACGTCTTAATTTGGTGAACTTAATGGACCTGTATATATATGATAGACTCTGAGTCGAACTTCGCCACCGACTCCGGGACAGGTGTCTCTTGGGTCTTTCGTATCGTGTGTCCTATGTCCACACGGGGCCACCCGTGAACTCCATCTCGAGAGGAACCTCTACACTCGAAGACGTTCCGTGTCGGATTAACGAAATGAGTAAGCAGTAGGGTCCAGAAGGGGTTCCACGGGAGAAGGAGAGGGACTTCTTTGATGGTACTGTCTCTGACCATTTCCCCGAGACCGATCGTACGTGTACATATGTAGTGTCTACTTCTCTCCGAACAGAAGGACCACGTCCTGGGGACCCGACCCCTCGGGTTACACCCCGAGTCTTTGTGAGTGAGGAAAATTCCTTTGGAGACTGATATTAATAAGAGGTCAAACACCCATCGGGTGGACTCCACTACCCTGAACTAATATATCACTCAGGCGGGGAGGATGCATAGAGTAAAACCAAGAAAAAAGACGGAATTCAACATCTAGAAAAAGACCATCCAAAGTCAGAAAAAGTATTTACTACTAAGACGTTCATCACTATAACTACACGAACATTCTCCTCCATTCCAGAAAGATGAGGGTGTAGAACCAACGAGATGTTCCAAAAGTGAATTCTCTCTTCATCTCTCTTTGACTTTCTTTTCCTTAGGTGTAACCTTTTCCCATTTTAATGGTAATACTCAACTACTATGTTAACAAATGGATCTTTTACATTGACCCAACCGACCTTTCGATGTCTTTTTTATTCACGTACGGCATTCAAAGGGCTGATTGAATAATTATGTCTTGATAAAAAAGTACAACTTACCGTTATTGATCAATCGTTTAAATAACTTTAAATAAATGAATCGTTTTAATAACTTTACTAGGTTTACTACCAACCTCCTTTTAAACTAGTAGTAATTAGGTTATAATTGAACTGAGTCAAACGATCGTGGTTCTTTAAAGGTATTTGCCATGTGAGTGTTTTTAAGTGGTTTTACGTAAATACGGGTTCTAACGACTAATCTTTACCGTTTTTAAACCTAGACCTAAATTTGTACAGATAGTCACCACAGAAACAATAATGTAAAACATCCATTTACCTTATATTTATCGTCAACTTTGTATACCCTAGAGTATGTTTATAAAATTATATCTTTAATGACTCCAGTAACAATACTAATTCGTGTATTGTCGTGATCCTATATAAAGTAGTCAAGTCAAGTCAAGTCAGCGAGTCAGCACAGGATGAGAAACGTTGTGGTACTTAGCGTCGTACGGTCCGGAGGGACAGGTAGTGGTTGAGAGCGTCAAGTGAGCCTATATAAAGTATCCGTAATCGTTTTCAAGGAGAAGACAAAGGTTCCATGTCTCACCCGTGTCGATACTTTTGTTAGTGTGATGAGTCTGGAATATTTAGAATGAACAAACGTATATAAACTACATAATTTATGATTTTCAATATTCTCAAAAGGTAATACCAATAAAGACGTATAAATACAAATACAGATTCGTCAGTAATAACTTATAAGACTTAATATAATGTTAAAGGTTTTCTAAAACTGTTCAATTAAAGTTAAAACATTTCGAGAGTCGGAAAAGGTAAAATACTAAAAATGAGAATTGACTGAAAGACTATAACTATAACGTTGGAGTTTGAAACACGTAAACACGAACAAAATCTAAAGGTCCTCATGAAAAAGTATCGGAAATATAAGGTGGAAAGAGTCAGTAAAGTAAATGTACACAAGTATGTTTCCTATGTATTAACCCAAGTCACTAAAGTGGGTAAGGTTTACAACAGAGGATACAATCGACTCGAGGTTGAGATAAGTAAGGTTAATCTTTATCTGAAGTAAAAGACAGTAAAATATAAGAGAGACAGGAGGAAAAGAAGGACGAGGGAACGGACGGAGATGATTAAACCTTTAAAATACTTTATAGCATTCGAACAATATGAGATTAATTTAGAAGAAACTTTTACACCAGTAAAGGGGAATGGAACGGTATAAAAAAGACGGAAGAAAAGGGAAGGTTTTATAGATTGTATGAGCTGAAAAGATTAATGAAAAGAGACAGCTCCTGGCTAAGAGGGTCTCTAACATTAAGGAGTTTGTACAACACCTATCTTAAAGGAGTTATAAGGACAAATGGACCCAGCGACAAAGGTATAAGGGTAGTCCGACGACGACCTCTCGGTCCTCAACTTTATACGAAAAGTCTGGGATCCGTTCTGGGATTCTGTTGAGTCCCTTGCGTTCGGGACCATGACACTATCAAGACCTCTGTAAAAGGAGTCGGAACAGAAGACAAAACTACACGATGAGAACAAAGAAGGGAGTGGATGCAGAATTCCCGACAGTCGGCAATCCGTCACGTGCCCGCAACATAAAGACCTTAGCCGTCATAAAGAGCGCAGCCAGTTTGACTGTGTGACAACGTTTCAACCAGTTAGAGGTGAAGAGTAGAAGTAAATTCTTTGACTCCCTTTTCTTCCTTTTCGACTCAGTGTCGGTGCACAAAGAGGAGGTTGGGTCTTCGGTGACGATTTCCCGTACCCTGCGGTGTTAACGTTACCAGATAGACCCCAGCGTCTCAGCCTGTGCTGACTCGCTGACTTGACTTGACTCGACTAGACCAAGGATCTACGTGAAGGAGGACCACCTTCCTATATCGTCGGAGGTCGGGACCCCGCAATGGAAGAGAATAAAGGTCTCCTTACGTGGATGGAAAAGTCAGACCATATGTAGACACTCAACTAAAGACTACAGTGAAAAAGTAAACCAAGAGTAACAAAAATTAAATCGTTTATCAGAAGTAACAACCCCCGTACTACATCAAGAGGTCAGAAATATTAAAAAACTAAAACGTAGAAACTTACGTAAAGTCACCCAAGGTCTACATTATCAACATATTTCCATGTATGTAAGACGGACACTTCAGGAAATCTTGTTCGGACGAATTGAAAAAACACTACCCGGAGTTAAGTCTTATATTACGTCTCTTGAGGTTTCCTCTTGCCAATACAACTTTCAGTAGTTTCTATAAATTTTCGCACAAATACTATTATATATACGAGGAAATAATTAAGTAATTTATTACTCTTGATGGTCGGATTATCTCGATGACATTAAAGTCTTAGTCAATCAAGTCAAGTCAGCGAGTCAGCACAGGCTGAGAAACGCTGGGGTACTCTGAAATATTAATTACTGAAATTATTGATATATTAATTACTGAAATAAGAAAATATCTGATTTCATATGGAATCAGTCATCAATACTGCTATTACCATGGTTTGATACTTACATTCATAATAGAAATGTTGAATTTCAACCAGAGGTTGGGGATATAAAGATGTAACTTTTTCTATAAAGTTCATAGATCTGAGATTTAAAGCCCCTGCTTTCTAGTATTGAACCAGATAACAAATTTTTATAGCATTTTTATAAGTACTGAGAAGTCAGCTACATCATCAGGACTTCTAATTCTAAAAGAGCTTTACATTGTGTTGTGTGTGGTGAGGTGTATATTTTGGGGGTGGAATGGGGAGAGAAGATGAATGATATATGTATTCTGAAAGTTAACACAATTCCAGGTCCTAATTAATAGACCACTTAGAACATGAAAGAGGGTAGCATGGCAGTGTCCAGGAAAGTTGCTTTAGCTAGAGGTCCAGGAGGTGACATTTGTGTTCAGTAATGAGAAGAGCCTCATGACAGTCAGGGGAAGGAGTGCTTCAAGTATCAAAAGTAAGCAAGGAAACAACCCAGAGGTGGGAGTGAACTGAGTCTGCCTAACAGGGAGAACAAGAGTGTGCTGGGGCTGGAATCTAGTGACGGGAAATGAGATTTGGAATTAGTTAAAAGCCGATCCTGTGGTGCTTGCTGATCATGTGAAGGACTTGGTTTGAATTTAATTCTGTTTATAATTGAATCAATTAAATGCTTTTGAGGAGGGGAATGACTTGCCTAATTAATGCTTTACAGAGATCCTCTGGCTGCCTTCTAGGAAACGGTCTCTAGGGAAATGAGTGGAGGCAGGGAGACCAGATTGAGGCTGTTAGAAACTCATTGCCAAAGATGCTGGTGGTGTGGACTAGGATCGAGGCAGAAGAAATGGTGAGAAGCAGTTAGATGCAGTCTCTGGAGGCAGAGCTAGGCAGACATGGCAGGGAGATTATGGACTGTGCAGGAGAGAGAAGAATCTTGGGATGGGACCTAGATTTTGGCGTTAGCAACTAAATGAATCAGGAAGTACGTTCCACAGAGCTCTCCGAATTTCATCCATGGTGTGTTGTCATACTTGTCTTTGCCACCTTACTGTTTTCCATCGTGGAGATACTGTTGGACATTTCCACCAGCAATGTCTGAAGGTTCCAATTTTCTGCATCCTTGCATTTGTTGTTTCCTATTTTGTTTTTGTTTTATTATATTCATCTTACTGGGTTTGAAGTGGATTTGGTTTGCATTTTCCTAATGATTAATGGGGCTTCCCAGGTGGCTTGCTGGTAAAGAATCTGCCTACCAATCCAGGAGACCCAGATTTGATCCCCGGGTTGGGAAGATCCCCTGGAGAAGGCAGTGGCAACCCATTCCAGTATTCTCGCCTGGGAAATCCCACGGACAGAGGGGTCTGGTGGGCTATAGCTCACGGGGTTGCAAGAGAGTCGGACTTCACTGACAACTAAACAGTGATTAATGATGGTGATCATCTTTTCATTGCATTATCAGTCATTTTTATATCTTCTTTGAAAAAATATTTATTCAAGTCCTGCTAATTTTTCAATTGAATTGTCTTTTATTGTTGAGTTTATATATTCTAGATACTAGATCTTTATCAGAGCTGTGATTTGCAAATAGTTTCTCCCGTTCTGAGGCTGTTTTTTTGCTTTCTTGACAGTGTCCTCTTGCCGCACAGAAGTTTTCAATATATATGAAGTCCACTTTATCTACTTTTTCTTTTGCTGCTTATGCTTTTGATGTTATATCTCTAAGAAGCCATTGCCAACTCTGAGGTTGTGAAGATTTATCCTTATGTTCCCTTCTAAGAATTTTACTGTTTTAGCTCCTACATTTAGATCTGTGACCTATTTTTTAGGAACAGACAGAATTTTTTTTATTACTCATTACCAACATTTTTGCTTATTATTTGTTGAAATTCTTTTCCTCACCCGTCTCACAAATCTCTCGGACTCTGATTTGAGGAAAACATCCCCTCTCCCTGGTCGTGGACTCAACCCTGACTCCCAGTAACTGAAGGTCAGTGGTTGGGTTCCTCCTTCTACCGTACCTCTAAGGTTCCTTCGGTCAGGGGACGGGGTGGAGGACGGTGGTACGTGTGCGACACCGGTAGAGAAAACAGGTACATAACAAATATTGTGTAGACTTTAAATTTGAGTCTAAATAAACAGAAGATGAGACGTAATTAACGAAATATTTTCTGTCACTTTATTTGGTTTTTGTTCGTTTTCTTCTATTCTAAAATAAGATTCTGAAACACTTTCTCGAAAAGGTGTCAAACGTCGAGAATGAGGAGGTACAGGATCTACATACCCGATGATCTTTTAACTTCTTTAAAAGACACGAATTCCTGTCGGAATTTCATTCCCTGTTTTGATAATCCGACCGGTTTTTCAAACAGGTCACAATTCATTTTTATTTTTTGTGTAAAAAAAAATTTAAAAGTGGTTCTTGAAATAACTCATTACATAACTTACTTGTTTGGAAAAACGGTTGGGTTATATTCAGTCCGGGTCTCTCTTTATTGAACAAAAGTCTTCGTTGATTTTCACTGTCTAATCTTTCTTTCTTTTCCCGGATCTCTTCCTTTTCTCCACTTATTTCCGTCTGTACCAACCGAGTATTTATTTGTTCTTTGAGACACGGGACTACCGTTTGTAGAATTGTTAGTGGTCACTCTCGGACCTCAACTGACACACTATCGATACCTTACCTCGTCTGGATCAAAGAGTTATAGATTTATAGTCTACTCTATTCCTTCTCTCAGGTACCCACATTCACTAGGATAAAACATTTTGTTTCCCTCGATTTCTTTTTAACCTAACTTTATCCTAGGAAAAAAGGGGTAGTAAAGAAAGGATTGAATACAGAGTATAGTGGGGTTTCGGTAAAGTAACAACTGAGTATGTCCCTAAGTTGTTCATAAAATATGTGTGTGTGTGTGTGTGTGTGTGTGTGTGTGTGTGTGTGCAAATAATCGTGAATGACACATGTTCTACGATTATAGAAGACACAATTTCTATAATGTTTGATCACATACAGTACCAAGGATTTGGAATCTTTAAATGTCAGTATGATCCATCTCCCTTGACAGTATTTACTTCGTCAACACCTTATTACACATTGTGACCGTAATGAGACACCCTCCACTAGTGGAACGGACCGACGGACGTCCTACACAGTGATGAAAAACCGGGAGGATAGACTGTTCTCGTGAAATCTGGAAAGAGAATGGGGAAGGTTTATCCTCCGTTCTATCTTATTTTGATGAACCATACGGAAGGGTCGAGGGAGGACGGTGGTTAGAAAAGAATAAAATATGGTATAAAGATCTTGCAAGAGAGGTAGGTGGAAGACATAGTTGATTGATAACAAGAAGTCTAGGATCGTTTTTTAACTTTGAAATAATACCCCCGGGAAGGAGTAGAAGTCTGTACACGTATACGGAAATAGTAAGTGAGAGTATCGGACCACATGGAGAGTACTAAAGTAAGGTGTCTGTAGCGTGTAAGTAAACTCACCATAAAACTAAGTTTCAGTAGGTAGGAGGACTCTTCAACTTCGATATAGACCAAAACCAGAGACGGTAACGAGGTACAATACACAAATACTTATAAATCAATCACAAGTACAACGGGTGTACTCCCTAATTACTTTCGTCTATATGGTATATGTGACAGGTCTATAAACCCTACCTCAGTTCGCTCGTGTCCTTAACACGAGTAAAAACCTTCTGTACAATTGTCCACTTATCATTTACTCCGGGAGGTTTCCGTCCATCTTAAGGTCGTATCCTCGTCTCGTTCCTGTAGTCTCTGTCCTCACCGCCGTACTTGTCCACAAACTTCCTTATCCTCTCTTTGACCTGTTACAGACAAGTGGTTCTAAGTTCCCTAGACGTACCACGACGTTCGGTCTACACTCCGTCTCCAGTACTACCGGTCTTTCTTCCTTTCTCGACTGGGACCTCTCGTGGGGTCGTGACGTCATAATTCTCCCGAAAGACTAAGGTTTCGATCGGAAGTATCTTTCGTTCAACGGACTTTATCAACTTCAGATGAGGGGGTGGGGTAAGTAACGTCCATACGAAGAATGAGAACAAGTTTACCTAAGTCAGTAAGAATTTTTTGAAAAATAAATCATAACCGCATAAGGACTAATTGTTGCAGTACTATAAATGTCCACGTGTCGTTTCACTGTCGGTACACACACACACTCTCTCTCTTACACACACTCACACACACACGTACGAGTCAACTCAGACTAAGAAACACCGGGTTGCCGGACATCGAGTGATCCGAGGAGACAGGTACCCTAAAAGGTCCGTTCTTATGACCTCATCGAACGGTCATGACCTCATGAGGTCCCCTAGGAGAATTAGGACCCAAACTTGGACGTAGAGAATGTAGAGGACGTAACCATCCGTCTAAGATATGGTGACGTGGTGAACCCTCATAGGATTTTACCTAAGTCAGAAATCACAGGTAAGACGAAACTGTAAAAAGTGGACCCGTAGGATAGGTTCGGTTCGGAGTCTTACCGGGACATAGGGAGGAATGAATTAAGGGACGAGACAGAAGGACCAGGTCCTGAAACCTAAATATGTGACACCGAAGGTAACAAACCCCGAAAGAAAACTATCATCACGAGTCCTAAGTAGAAGACCTACAAACCTATGTTCAGGATAACACTAAGAGTCAGAAGTGAGGGGTACCAAGACCACAGGAGAAAACGAAACCATTCTTTAACAGGAGATCGGAGAGATCGAATATAGACCTATTGATTTTTTTTTAACAAAGAGGTAAATGTTGTGACAGTGTTACCGTGGGGTGAGGTCATGAGAACGGACCTCTTAGGGTACCTGCCTCCTCGGACCACCCGACCTCAGGTACCCCAGCGATTCTCAGCCGTGCTGACTCACTGAAGTGAAATTGAAAAGTGAAAGTTCGTAACCTCTTCCTTTACCGTTGGGTGAGGTCACAAGAACGGACCACTTAGGGTCCCTACCCCCTCGGACCGCCCGACGGCAGATACCCCAGTGTGTTTCAGCCTGTACTGACTTCACTGAATCATCGTCGTCGTCATCGTGTCGTTTACACCCAAAAGTTGTGGTTCGTCAAGAGGTCAAGAGGCACCTGTGGTTCTAGGATGGATTAAGTTAAAACTATTGTCGATGAATCTGTGGTTAGTTTTATCACCCACGGGTTCCATGGGTCTGAAGACAAATAAAAGTCTTGAGTCCCAGGGGTACCGGGGAGGAGTTTAAACTATTAAACGATCCGACTGAGGGTCTTGAGTCCTTTTAACAAATGGATGACAATTACCAAATATATGATTTCCTACGTAGACTCCTTGTCGGTTTGTCTTTTCTACGTATCCCGTTCGATACACCCTTCTCTACGTCCCGAACGTACGGGAGAGACCCACGTGGCAAGGGTCTTTGAGACACACAAATGGTAGGGTCTTTAGGAGTCTTGGGGTGACAATCCCAAAAATGTCTCTAAACATAACACATCCGTAATAACTAATTAAGTGACCGGTAACTACTTATTGATTTAGAGTTCGAGGAGAGGGGAGGGGTCTACACCCTACCGTGTCGACTTTCGAGGTTGGAAGATTAGTTCAGAACCAGAAAACCGTTGGTTGGGGGTAGGACTTCGATAGATCTCGGGGGTCGGGGTTCAGTTGAGTAAACATATGGTGTTTCTGTGGAACCAGTGAGGTCTCTATGACTCCCAGAATCTTCGAGAAGACAGACCTTGGTTCCTTTTTCTGGTTTATAATATTATTTTCTAAGAGGAGAGAAGGGATAGTGAGTTCTTTAATTGTTCCTAAAATCCTCGAGACACGGTAAAATTCTTTATACATAAAGCAGAGATGGTTTATACAACGTTATTGTCACTTTTCTTACCTCTTGTGTATCTTTAAGTCTGTGTGGATACGAGAGTCCTCGAATCTCAATTTATTGATTGGAAGGGGAGTGGTAGGGAACATTTTAGAGGTCCGTCGTAAAAGTCATACTGTATCATATAGTCTCTTCTATGTCCTTCATTTCGGTTAAGTTCAACTTTCCGATTAATCGTTTCGTCCATACTTTCCCTCTACAGGTACTCCCGTTTGTCACTTGTTGATTCGCGACCGTAGACTCCGCAGTGAGCCAAACAAGTCTTCGCCCACGTACAGACGTAAATCGGGTCAGAACGTGAAGACGAACCGGCTTTTACTCCATCTTTTAGTCCGGATTATACGGGTGTCGTCGACTTTCATTCTTCTGTAAAGAGGTTGGTTCGAGACCTAGGACCTCCGTTCTTTGGTGTTCAATAGTTGTCAGAGGAACAAGAACAGGTAGGACGACGTCTTTCCGAGACCGTGGTACAAGGTGACTGGGGTGCGGGTTGAGACGGGATTTAATATATAAGGACCAACAAGGATCTTAAAAAACCACGGGTCCGGAAAAGGAGACGACCTTACAATGAGGGGAGTCCATCGGTAAATAGAGTGGGTACACGAACAAAGGGTAAGAACGAATGAAGGGTAAGAAGGGTAAGAATGAAAAAGTCGGTGGGGTAAATTTTGACATTGGGGTGGGGTGGAATATACGGGATGACAGGAGAGGACGGAATGAAAAAGAGAATCGTGAATGGTAGTAAGTCATATAGTACAAAAACAAATCGAATAAAAGACAACAAAAAAAAGGGATGGTATAGTTGGAATGTTCCCGTCTCTGAAAACAAAATAAGTAAATTTGTAACGTACCGAGTAAGGTTATAAGTAACGTATGAACAACTTACTTATTCACTCATTGTTCCCTTTCTTCCCGTTAAACTCTTAAAGATAAAATTTGTCGGTAAAAGACTGTCACAGAATCCCCGACCTTCTCTTGACTTCGAAGTTTGTTTCTTTCCTGAAGTACAGTTTTTTTTATGTGAAAGAAACAATAAGAGATAAGTAAAAGGACCGAATGACCATCTTTGGCGTTCTTTGAATTTCTTACTAATAGTACACTTACAGTATATGTATAAAGAGTGTTTTTCAGACATGACAGACTCAGTATACTTCAACAGTAGTCTACTTAAACAAATAAGACTGTTGAAATTTACGTGGAGGGTCCTGTCCAACATACTCACATTTTTGTGATACATTCGTTATGACCCGTCTCCTTAACGATATCATTGGTGACCACTTGTATACACGTTTCGCGTCTAACACGAAAGTGAGACAGTAGATGAGTCGTAGAACGAGTAAACAAGATATTTATAAACAACCCAAGGATGTATCCTATTGGTTGAGAAAGGCCTACGGACCTTGAAAGTTCCAAAATCGTAATTTTCGAAGTGTAGGGTCCTTTCGGGAGTCGGGGTCCGTTTAGTCTTACAACCGATAAGATATGAAATGTTATTTACGACACTAATAAGGATCTTTTAAACTACTAATCGTACTCTTTGAGTAGAGATTGTTGAGTATTCCGTATTTGAGTATGTTACCTCGTAAGAGGAAGTGAAGTATGGGACTTGTACACCACTAAAGAGACGTACTCTACTCGGATCCCACTCTTACTCTCCGACCCACTGGAAAGATCCACTGAGAACACTAATAGTAGTAGTAGTCTGGTAAAATGGAATGGACTGACTAGTTTTTAGGTAACTGGCACCCTCTCTACCGAGGACGGTCCATTCTTTTCTAGACACTATCACGGGACTCATTCCGTGACATGGACCTCTTTCGTTATAAGGACACATTCGTGTCTCAAGTATAGTTGACTAGACAACGTTGAGACACAAATAGACCCCTAAGGACCCCGACACGACCAGGAATCAGTTTGGACTCACTTTACATGACTGATCACTATGTATATTAGGTCACGGTCCTAGACCCTAAAGGTCCCCCCCATATTTGACATGATTGAACAGTTGTAAGAAATATGGTTTACGTGTTTAACTACCAACCGTGGATGAAATATACAAGAGAACCGAAGACGATTCTTCGGAACAAAAATCCATATTTTCTAGAGAGTAACCTACTCTGTAACCGAGGGGATTCTGGTTCCATAGAGGGTACATTAAACCACCAAGTAATAGACTTCTACTTCACACAGGACAACTGACACTTGCCAGGCACCTACCAGGGACCCTCGATGTAAACCTTCAGAGTGAGTAGAGACTATAAAGGATATAGTCTCCATTTACAAAGAGGACGATAGGAGATGGATATAATTTCCGAATATATTCGTATGGGAGACTTCAAATACTCAGGAAAGTCACTGGGTCAGGACACATTGACGACGTAAGGGGTTGTCTTTCTCTAACCGTACTCAGAGGGTGTCAACTTGGCACTCACGTCGGTGACTGAGGACAAAAGTAGACCTTTTTGATTAAATTATCACCAACTGCTCGAAACCCAGGGAAGGACCTCAATAAACCTCCTCCTCACCACGACTTTAAAGGATACTGGGTATCATGTACAGTGTAAAATGAACACACACAGTCTCGTCTAATGACCTATACTTGACTTGAAGACACTCCTAGTCCGTTTCCCCAGGGATGGCTCCTCGTTATAGGTACTTCAACTGTTCCCGAGGACTAACCCGCTTCGAAAACTACCGTCTTCTATAACAGTTCTTCCAATATCACCACGACTTCGACCTAGATTGGGTCTTTTGTCTACACTTCTCGTGTCGACCCTCCTATTGGGGACCCCGTTCTCTTGTTTCTCACTTATCCTTCGAAGGGACTCGTAGGGTGTAGGTGGGGGTATAGGTGGAGTCAAGAATGGATATCGTCACTTCTCAAAGGACTACCATAACTCAGACTCCTAAAAAGACCTCTCCTCTTTTAGACGGTCATCTGGAGGTCCCTGTTCTGTCTATGTCCGTCTTCGTTTGCCGTCCCGACTGTCATAGGGTGAGACTCTTGGTCTTGACTCCACTTCGCGTACGGAGTGATGTCGGTGGCACTGTATCTAACTAGGGACCCACCTAACAGATGTAGATATCGAAAAGAACATATATGTATCGTGAAAATTATTTTTGACTTCAATGACCTTACTCGGTTATATTAAAATCACAGACTCCTTTTTATATGTAATTCAAGTCGAACCTTTTTTTACCTGATTACAACAGTATACATTCCTAGAACGCCTTTATCTATAATTTTTCTTGTTTTCGATTCATCTTTTTATTAGTTTCCCATACTTTCTGTTCAATGACCTCTTTTTTTTCACTAAGGATTTGCATAATTTTCCATTGGTTGGAGTATTATCGTTTTAATGACACTCTATTGTAAAACAGTTTAACCGTTCTCACGTTGTCAAAAAACTGTACTAGACACCACTACGGTTCCCCTTAGTCCGTGAAGGTTTATAGTTACGGGGTACCTTTCGTTAAACAACTATTTATATTTTCAAATATCTCCTCCCTCTAGTTCTACCACCTCATTCTCTTACGTCTCGAGTGGAGGGATACTTGTGTAGTTCTTATGTTGATGTACACCTTTTTAAGAGTGACTTTTGTTTGACCTCTGACCGTCTTTCTGACGATAGGTTGGTTGTGACATTCTTTCTAGGTGTGTCTTAACCCATCTTTACTTCTCTTCACTAGCCTAGTCCTGAACGTAGGAATCCTCCCATGTGTCTTCTCCCTCTTAGTGTATCCAAGCCTCTACGAGGGACCCCTCACTCACCACTCTTGGTGTATGACTCACGATGTGGGACCCCAGACTGCGGTTATCCTGTTAAGGGGAATCGACTATAAAACTTTTTATCACCCTAACTATCGGCCTGATAATTTTTTTCTTCTTTTTCTCTGTGGATCTGAGGTGAATCCTTCTCTTACGTGTGTGAACGAATGAGGGTTTTTTTCCGTCTTCGTCTAACTTTGACTGTTCCTGGGACCGACCAAAGGGTGGTGACCCATTGTGTGTGTAGTTGGACTCGTCTCGTGGACGACGTCGGGGAGAACGAGGGTTACGTCGAGGTGTGACCCCTCTCCCGACGGTACGGACTCTTCTCATACGTCAACACTCCCTCTCTCTGTCGAGTCTGATTCGTATTGTAGACTTGTAACGACCACGGATACTTCCGTCGTCTAGTCTTCGACAGGTCCTGAGACTGACCACGACCTTGATGGTGTCGGGTGTGGGGTTGAGTACGGTTCGTGGGTGAAGCCGAGGAGAACGAGGTCGTGACAAAGAGGGACCCACTCCCACGGTCACGACCCTCACCCCTCTCGTGTGTCTCTTCCTTACATTGGTCTAGTCTGGTTGGGAGTTCCGAAAACTGGGTCTTTGAACCCTGGGTGGGGGGGCGGGTGGGGGTGTGTTTGTCACACCACAACCGACAGTTTGACTCCTCTTCGGACCGAGTGTTGACCGAGAACGACATCGGGAAGATGGCGATCAAGATGGAGGATGAGAACACTATCGATGGTCGTTTGGTACCCCTTCTCACTGAGTACGAGTTGTAACTTGGATCGAAAGGGTGGTTTCTGTGACCCGTGTTGTCTGACGTGTCCCTACGAAGATGTATTCCTGTGGGGTGTCTCTTCTAATTCGTTTTCCTTTTCTGTCCCCTTAAATTAAGTTTGTCGATTACTTTGTTTATTATATAGTCTCAAGTTTATTAATCATTATTCTTACGATTAGACTTAATCTTCTTATTTGTATCACTATTAAAATTACTCTATTTTTTATAAAAATTTTTTATCGGTCGGTCTTGATTTCTTATGTTATTAACTTTAATTTTTGTATGACTTTTCTTAATTGTCTGATCTACTATGTCTTCTTACGTATACACTAGACCTTCTATCTTATTACCTTTAGTCGTTAGTCTCGACGTTTTTCTTTCTCAAATTCTCTAATGTACTAAACGTGATGTTCTCAGGGTCTTTTTCTTCTTGTTTTTCTCTCTCTCCAGTTTTTACACATATAAACTATTTTAACACCGTCTTTGGAAAGGTTTGGACTTCTTTCTTTATATAGGTCCATGTTCTTCGTGTTTCGTAAGGTTTGTTCTAGTTGGATTTGTCTCGGTGTGGTTCTGTATAATATTAGTTTCACTGTTTTTAATTTCTACTTTTCTATTAAGATTTCCGTCGTTCTCTTTTCGTCAATATATGTTCCCTTGGGGACATTCTGATAACCGACTAAAGGACGTCTTTGAAACGTCTTTGAAGGAAAACCAGAGTTTTCCTTTACCGTACTACATAAAATTCACGACTTTCCCCTTTTGGACGTTAATCCTATGAGATGGGACGTTCTAATAGTAAATCTTAACTTCCTCTCTTTTGAAGAATCTGTTCGTTTTTGATTCTCAATTAGTTATGATTTGGATGGGTTCTTCTTTACAATTTTACAGGAGAGATTCACTTTTCTTTTCCGATGTTGTTCTTCAATTGTAGATATCCTTTCGTATTCAGGGTGACCATTTTCTTTTATCATTTCCGACATCTAGTTGGTAAACTTATCAGATCGTACTGATAATTTTCTGTTTTTTTCTTTACATTTTAGTTGATAATTTTTTCACTTTCCTATTCGTTTTTCTACATTTTATACCTTACATTTTTTATGTTTCGTACCTTCTTCCTTCATTTTAACATTTAGAAAATCTTACGTAAACTTGAATTTACTGATGGTCAAATTTTGTTCATCTATGTCCATTTGTATGTACTCGGAATATCATTGGTGTTTAGTCTTTGGATGTCATCTATGTCTTCTTTTTTTTTTTTTTGTGCGCTCTCTCTCTCTCTCTTTCCTTGTGTTCCTATGGTGATTTTGTAGTTCGGTGTTCCATTATTTGATTTTTATTTCCTCATCCTTTTTTGATGTCTTTGTTGGTCCTTTGTTCATTGTTTTACCGTTATTTATATATAGATGGTTATTAGTGAAATTTACAGTTACCCGATTTACGAGGTTTGTTTTCTGTGTCCCGTCCATTAACCTAATTTTTAGTTCTGGGTAGACATACGACGGACGTCTCTGAGTAAAGTCTCAATTTTCTGTGTATGTCTAACTTTCACTCCCCTACTCTTTTCTATGTAGTACTTTTGTCGTACTATTTTACCACCACCGTCGTGAGTATAATCTGTTTTATCTGAAATTTTGTTTTAGACCTTGTTTTTTTGTTTCCTCTAATATATTACCATTTCCCTAGTCATGTTCTTCTATGTTGTGAAAGATTGTATATACGTTATCCTCGTGGATTTATATACTTCGTTTATAATTGTCTGTATTTCCCTCTTTAACTGTTATTATGTTATTATCATAATTGTGTAGTCAATGTAATTACCTGTCTATTAAGTCTGTCTTTTAGTCATTCCTTTGTCACCAGTATTTACTGTGTTATCTGGTCAACCCAAATATCCTGTAAGGTAGACCTTTGTCGTCTTATGTGTAACTTTTCAACGTGAACTTTTCAAGAGGTCTTACCTAGTGTACAGTCCGATGTTTTGTTCAAAGTCGGTTAAAATGTCCTATCTTTAACATAGTTCGTAAAAAGGGTTGGTGTTACCATACTTTGATCTTTAGTTAATATCCTTCTTTTTTATCCTTTTTGTTTGTACACCTCTGATTTCTTGTAAGATGAAAATTTTTTTCACAGTTACTTCTTTAGTTTCTCCATTAGTCTCATGGAACTCCGTTTACTTTTACCTTGGTGTTATGAGGTTTTAGGTACTCTACGTCGTTTTCGTTAAGATTCTTTTGTTACTTTTGTACTGTTGAGTTTTGGGTACCCTACGTCGGTTTCGTCAGGATTCTCCCTTCAAAAATCCTTATGTTAGGATGGAGTTCTTTGTTCTTTTTGTAGTTTATCTGTTGGATTGAAATGTGGATTTTGTTGACCTTTTCTTGTTGTTGTTGTTGTTGTTGTTTTGGTTTAATTATCTTCCTTGCTTTAGTATTTCTAGGTTCGTCTTTATTTTTATTTACTTTCTTTGTTATGATTTCTAATTTTTTTGATTTTCGACCAAGAAACTCTTCTATTTTAACTGTTTGGAAACCGGTCTGAGTAGTTCTTTTTTTCTTAGTGTAGTTTTAATCTTTACTTTTTCCTTTCCAATGTTGTCTGTTACGTCTTAATGTTTCCTAATATTCTTTGATAATACTTGTTGATATACCGTTATTTTACCTATTGGACCTTCTTTACCTGTCTACCTGTCTAAGAATCTTTTTAAGTCAGAAGGTTCTGACTTGGTTCTTTCATTATCTTTAATAATTGTTGGGTTGATGTTCGTGACTTTAACTTCGACGCCAGTTTTTAGAGGGTTTTTTTCTTTTCGGGTCCTGGTCTACCGAAGTCTCTTAAGATAGTTTGTAAATCTTTTCTCAATTACCGATAGGAAGATTTTGACAAAGTCTTTTAAAGTCTCCTTCCTTGTGAAGGTTTGAGTAAGATGTTCCGGTGGTAGTGGGACTATGATTTTGGTCTGTTTCTGTTGTGTTTTTTTCTTTTGATGTCCGGTTACAGTCACTACTTGTATCTACGTTTTTAGGAGTTGTTTTAAAATCGTTTCTCTTAAGTCGTTGTGTATTTTTTCGAGTATGTGGTATTAGTTCAATCCAAATAAGGTCCCTACGTTCCTAATAAGTCATGTACGTTTAGTAATTGTTTACCTTCCTAATTTTCGGAAGTCACTATTAGAGTTATCTACGTCTTTTTCGGAAACTGTTTTGAGTTGTGGGTAAATACTAATTTTGAGAACTTTTTTACCCGTATCTCCCTTGGATGGAGTTGTATCATTTCCGGTAAATACTATCATAACATCGTCATCACTTTCAGTGAGTCAGCACAGGTTGAGAACACTGGGGTACCTGACATCGACCGGTCCAAGGAGACAGGTACCCTAAGAGGTCCGTTCTTATGACCCCACCCAACGGTAAAGGAAGAGGTCCCCTAGAAGGGTCAGGTCCTTAGCTTAGGTACAGAGGACGTAACGTCCGTCTAAGAAATGGTTGACTCGTTCCTCTCTTCGGGATATATACTATTCGGATATTGTTTGTAATAAGAGTTACCACCTTTTGACTTTCGTAAGGGGGATTTTAGTCCTTGTTCTGTTCCCACAGGTGAAAATGGTGATAATAAGTTTTATCAAGACATTCAGGATCGATGTCGTTAGTCTCTTCTTTTTCTTTTCCTTAGGTCTAACCTTTTCTTCTTCATTTAGAGAGTGACAAACGTCTACTGTACTATGACATGTATCTTTTGGGATTCCTATCATAGTCTTTTAATGATCTTGATTAGTCACTTAATTCGTTTCAACGTCCTATGTTTTAGTTACGTGTCTTTAGTGAACGTAAAAATATATGATTGTTACTTTTAATCTCTTTAAGTCCTTTTTAAGGATAAGTGGTAACGTTGTTTTTCTATAGATCCTTATTTGAATGGATTCCTCTGTTTTCTTGACACGTGTCTTTTAATATTCTGTGACTACTTTCTTTAGTTTCTACTGTATTTGACTACCTCTCTATAAGGACAAGGACCTATCCTTCTTAGTTGTAACACTTTTACTGATACGATGGTTTGTGTTAGATGTCTAAATCACGTTAGGGATAGTTTAACGGTTACTGTAAAAAGTGTCTTGATCTTGTTTTTTAAAGTGTTAAGTATACCTTTGTGTTTTCTGGGGATTATCGGTTGCGTCAGAACACTTTCTTACCTCGACCTCCTTTAGTTGGAAGGACTCAAGTCTAATATGATGTTTCGATGTCAGTAGTTCTGTCATACCATGACCGTGTTTTTGTCTTTATATCTGGTTACCTTGTTCTATCTTTTGGGTCTTTATTTGGGTACATGGATACCCATGGAATAAAAACTGTTTCCTCAGTTCTTGTATGTTACCCCGTTTCTGTCGGAGAAGTTATTTACCACGACTCTTTTGACCTGGTGATATACATTTTTTTACTTTAATCTTGTGTGGGATTGTGGTATGTGTTTCCATTTGAGTTTTACCTAATTTCTGGATTTACATTTGGTCTTTGATATTTTGATAATCTCCTTTTATATCCGTCTTCTGAATCGTATTTAGTTTCGTTCTAGGAGATACTGGGTGGAGGACGACGACGACGACGACGATTCAGCGAAGTCAGCACAGGCTGAGACACGCTGGGGTATCTGCCGTCGGGTGGTCCGAGGGGGCAGGGACCCTAAGAGGTCCGTTCTTGAGACCTCACCCAACGGTAAAGGAAGAGGTTACGTACTTTCGCTTTTCACTTTCCCTTCGGCGAGTCAGCACAGGTTGAGAGTCGCTGGGGTACCTGACGTCGGTTGGTCCGAGGAGACAGGTGCCCTAAGAGGTCCGTTCTCATGACCTCACCCTACGGTGACGGGAAAGGCTACTGGGTGGAGGATGTCATTACCTTTATTTTTGTTTTCACTTGTTCACCCTGGACTAATTTGTATTTTCGAAAACGTGTCGTTTCCTTTGATATTTGTTCCACTTTTCTGTTGGCAGTCTTACCCTCTTTTGTTATCGTTTACTTTGTTGACTGTTTCCTAAGTAAAGGTTTTATATGTTCGTCGAGTATGTTGAGTCATGGTCTTTTTGTTTGTTGGGTTAGTTTTTCACCCCTTTTCTGGATTTGTCTGTAAAGAGGTTTCTTCTGTTTGTCTACCGATTGTTCGTGTACCTTTCTACGAGTTGTAGTGAGTAATCTACGTTTAGTTTTGATGTTACTCTAGTGGAGTGTGGTCAGTTTTACCGGTAGTAGTTTTTCAGATGTTTGTTATTTACGACCTCTCCCACACTTCTTTTCCCTTACGAGAACGTGACAACCACCCTTATATTTAACTATGTCGGTGATACCTTCTGCCATACCTCTAAGGAATTTTTTGATCCTTATTTTGGTGGTATACTGGGTCGTTAGGGTGAGGATCCGTATATGGGAATCCTTTGGTTTTAACTTTCTCTGCGTACATAGGGTAACAAGTGACGTCGTGATGAATGTTATCGATACTGTACCTTCGTCTGATCTACGGGTAGCTGTCTGCTTACCTATTTCTTCGACATCATGTATATGTGTTACCTTATAATGAGTCGGTACTTTTCCTTGTGGAAACTCAGTCAAGATTACTCCACTTACTTGGGTCTTGGATAATGTGTCTTACTTCATTCAGTCTTTCTCTTTCTATTTATAGTATAAGATTACGTGTATATGTCTTAGATCTTTTTACCATGACTTCTTAAAGGAATGTCCCGTCGTTACCTCTTTGTCTGTATCTCTTATCTGAATACCTGTACCCCTCTTCCCTTCTCTCCCACTCTACATACCTTTCTCATTGTACCTTTGAATGTAATGGAATACATCTTATGTATCGGTTGCCTTTAAACGACATACCGAGTCCTTTGAGTTTGGGCCCGAGATATAGTCGGATCTCCCTACCCTACCCCTCCCTCTACCCTCCCTCCGAGTTTTCCCTCCCCGACGGCCCTCTTTATAGTTATTGGAGTCTATACGTCTACTGTGGTGGGAATACCGTCTTTCACTTCTCCTTGATTTTTCGGAGAACTACTTTCACTTTCTCCTCTCACTTTTTCAACCGGATTTCGACTTGTAAGTCTTTTGCTTCTAGTACCGTAGCCCAGGGTAGTGAAGTACCCTTTATCTACCCCTTTGTCACCTTTGTCACAGTCTGAATTAGAAAAACCCGAGGTTTTAGTGACGTCTACCACTAACGTCGGTACTTTAATTTTCTGTGAATGAGGAACCTTCTTTTCAATACTGGTTGGATCTATCGTATAAGTTTTCGTCTCTGTAATGAAACGGCTGATTCCAGGCAGATCAGTTCCGACACCAAAAAGGACGTCAGTACATACCTACACTCTCAACCTGACACTTCTTCCGACTCGCGACTTCTTAACTACGAAAACTTGACACAACAACCTCTTCTGAGAACTCCCAGGGAACCTGACGTTCCTCCAGGTTGGTCAGGTAAGACTTCCTCTAATTGGGACCCTAAAGAAACCTTCCTTACTACGATTTCGACTTTAAGGTCATGAAACCGGTGGAGTACACTTCTTGACTGAGTAACCGTTTCTGAGACTACGATCCTCCCTAACCCCCGTCCTCCTCTCCCCCTGCTGACTCCTACTCTACCGACCTACCGTAGTGACTGAGCTACCTGCACTTAGACTCACTTGAGGCCCTCAACCACTACCTGTCCCTCCGGACCACACGACGCTAAGTACCCCAGCGTTTCTCAACCTGTGCCGACTCGCTGACTTGACTTGACTTTCGTAAATAGTAAGTTCCCCCCCTTTTTTTGTCAAGATTCTCGTTTCAAATACCGGAAAGAGTTCTTTTTAGAGTTTTAGACCTTAAACTTTCTTGTTTTTCACAGGTCTCAGTCGTCTTCCTTTCTTTATTATTTTTAATTTTTCCTTTATTTTATATCTAGTCTTTATTTATCGATATCTTTTCTAGACACTTTGGTTTTCAACCAAAAAGATTTCCTATTTGTTTGAACTATTTCTCGGTTCTAATGGTTCTTCTTTTCTCTCTCCTGGGTTTATTTTATTCTTTAGTTTCTCCTTTTTATTGTCAGTTATGGTATTTGTGTTTTTTATTTTTTATTTTCTTATGTTACTTGTCAATATACGGTTGTTAAACCTGTTAGATCTTCTTTATCTATGTAAAGATCTTTGTATGTACTGACTTGGTTCTTATCTGTTAGACTTGTCTGGTCAGTCATCACTACTTTAACTTAAAAATTAATTTTATTATTTGAGGGTCATCGTTTTCAGGTTCTGTTTTACCGAAGTGTCCCCTCAAGATAGTTTGTATATTTCTTCTCGAGTATGGATGGAAAGAGTTTGATAAGGTACCTTTCCCACCTCCTTTGTGAGGGTTTAAGTAAGATACTCTGGTGGTAATGGGATATGGTTTTGGTCTATTTCTGGGATGTTATTTTCTTTTAATGTCCGGTTATAGGACTAATTATATCTTTTTTTATGGGATTTGTTTTATAATTGTTTGGTTTAAACTACTATATTTTTTCTTAGTATGGGTTAGTAGTTCATTCTAAATAAGGTCCTTATGTCCCTACCCAGTCATAAGTGTTTAGTTAGTTACACTCTGTAGTACAACTGTCTTCCTTATCATTTTTAGTGTATTAGTTATCTACGTCTTATTTTCATAAACTGTCAAATTATCGGTAAGTACTATTTTTAAGAGTAGTTTTAACCCTGTATAGAGTTGTATTATCTTCCGACTCTTTTGTCCCGTCAAACCCCTGTCCTTACTCTCATTCTAAAAAGTGGTATAGAAAAATATATAAAAATTTTACAATAATAAAGTTAAGGATTTAGTTTTACAATAATTTCTTTTAGGTTTTAGGAAACAACACGTATTAGGTCTGTTACTTTTCTTAGAGTGACAGTTTACCAGGTTCTACAAATAAAATGTCTACTCATATGGTTTCGTACCTCTTCCTTTACCGTCGGGTGAGGTCATAAGGACGGACCCTTTAAGGTACCTGTCTCCTCGGAACGGTTGATATCAGGTACTCCAACGTTTCTCAGTCCGCGTCGTTTCTCACCCGTTTCTCAGCATCACTGTTTTTGTTATTGTTTGGTCCTGGTAGTTCCAATGACTCTTTTTATGGGACTCTGGTTACCCTGAGTTCTGGAGAACTAAAGAGTTCGACCCCTTTGGGACGACAGACAAGAGTTGAACGGGAAGATTAGTAAGGGAGTAGTGGGAGAAGGAGTTGGAACCGAAGACTCTAATTTCTCGGATGGGGTGAAGTGTGGTCCCTGGTTAGCGAAGGTTGTCAGCCGGAGTCCCATAGATCGAGAGTCGTGACCGTAGGACGAACAGATCTGGAGGACAGAGGACTAAGGAAACGGATCCTAAGACAAAAGTTAATGGACGACGACCGAGGGGGGAAGGAGGAAACCCTTCTGGGATCGATGACACAGGAACCCGAAAGACTAGAGTCCTGGAGGTCTGATAAACGTACATACGAGAGATCTGAGACTGGAACCCTTTCCAGTCAAGAAACAACTGCTGAATCGTACCAAAGTGGTCTACTCGGGGTGAAAAACATGCTTCCTATTCTTACTTTGTGATTAAGTCATTGGATCACTTCACAGTGATTGTTCGATCTTCTACTATGTGGGAAGTGGTTAAAGTTCTGTGAGTCTACCGTCCTTAACTATCCGAGAAAAGTCGGTAAGTCTCGTAGACAAGTGAAACACTTTTACACATGTTTTTTTCTTTTACACATGTATAACATATCTGTCGACATGTGTACACGTCAAAAGTGTGAAAAGAAATATAAACAATGTGACCTTATTTTACAAAAAGATTTTTTTGTAAAAGGTGTTCAAAAACCATGTTCAGGATAAACCTTGAAATACAGGAAAATTACAATATTGTAACAAATACGAAGAGACAGTGTCGGAAGAGTTTCCGTTTAAAAATAATAAAATAGCAAATACGACGGTCGTCTTACAGAACAAACGTTTACAACTAACCTAACTTGTATTTTTAAAGACGTATCCAGGGAGTTTTTTATACGATAAGATACTTACCGTTCGACTGGATCTCGGTATGGTAAGACGGGGGTTATTCGTCATCCTGTGCAACTCAACTTAGTCTTAAGTTCACTTAGTCCATAGTAAAGGAGGTACTTCTGGGAACCGGATTTGGACACTGACATCCTCTCTCTTCTTTCCTAATATATATTTCGTTGTCTTCTTGTCTTACTCAAAGGAGGTATGAATGTAGAGATTACAATCGAACTTCATGTCTCCACTACTTACAACCATTCATACTGCAGACCTGTTTTTTTACGGTCATTAGTGACTTCATTTTCTACTCTTACGAGGTTTCACCATCGCTAAACTAGTATCGAAATCACCCTTCTCTGGTCAGACCACCTCTTGGGACCTTCTTTCATGTATAGTCATAGTCTATACATAGACTTCTAGTCTCGAGACGAGATGACTTCAGCAGTGGTGACTCTGTAGGTCTGTCTGTACCCCTTTACCGTCTCCTCAAGGGGTCACGTGGAGAACTCGGTCACTTGTCTGCTATATAAGGAAGAGAGATCACGATTATTTACCTACTAAGTGTCCCAGTAGTATTTACTGTCGTTTGGTCTCTTTTCTTGTCTGTGTCGGTTAAGGTGGAATTTTTTCTTTTTCTTTTTTTCCAAGACGAATCGTGTCTTAACCTGAAGATAGTCAAACTAAGACGGAACTCTACTAAGGACAGTAATTGTATTACCGGGGTATGAGGGGAGGAAGGACGTGCATAGGGAACGTATCCGAATAGTATCTACCTCCCATGAAGGAATGGTGAACTGAAAACAGAACCGGTACATCGAACGAAAACGGTCGCCGTACCCCGTGAAGTCTCCGATCCGAAATCCTTCGTGACGCAAAAAAGTGAACAGGAGATCACGGAATCGGTAACCGTACCCTTCTTGTACGAGGTCGAGAGATTCCGTCTACTCTCTGTGTTCCTCGTCTGGACGGCTCGACAGGGTTTCTCTGATTTACCAACAAATTTTAGTGACTCGAACCCCTCCAAAACTTTACGTGGTCATCATTTCGACATGTAACAACGATTTTCAATAATCACACAAGTAGGGTACACGAACTTTCACGGGAGTGACAACTTCAATGGTCAGTCGTAGGGGGGACGATCAGTACGAAGTGTTTCAAATGCAAAATAACTTAGAAAAGAATAAATAGAGATTGTGAATTACCAATCGTCGTCATATTTATCATATATACGTCGACTAGTGGGTCCATTAAAGACCTATATCTTACTTTAATTAGGAGTCATTTCTTTAACACATCATATATGTAATAATAATGTCACAACCTGTTGAGTTGTAATAATCATAACTCACCTTTGTAAGTAAGGGAAAAATCTTAGAATTTCCTTAGCAGAAGAGAAGTGAACAATCAAACAACAAATATGTCAGGAAGGGTTTATATCTTGTCGGTGGTATATGTTCCGTAAAACGATGTACAACTCTTATTTTCTCATATTTCTGTACTAGAATAGTAGTTCCTTGAATTTTCGTTCTCCCCTCCCCTCACTCTCTCTACTTTTGCTCGTGACAACGTGCAACTTCTACCTCCTACAACTGTAACTAAGTCGTTATAAATCACTCAAGAATAAAATACATATAATAAATGGAAAAGGGTTTTGGTCCTCGTGTCATTCGGAAAGGGTCAGGGACTTTTAAAACATTGGACGGGAAGACTTTCAAAGGTACTGTCTCGGAAACTTCCGACTATACGATATTATTTGTTAGAAGTATGTGAAAATAAGAGTCGTCTTAATGACTGGACTACAATATTCTTAGGACCTAGATTCTGATAATAGGAGATTACTTTTGTGGTTACTCTGGTCATTCAAGGTGACCTTAGTCCGTCAAACGTCTACCCTAAGGCCTTCTACAAGTTTTTAGTTTGTTTGTGTTTCTAATCGACTTTCGTAAACCCTTCTAAAGTGTGTCCCGACCCATTTCCGTTTTAACACACCATCTTACAGTGGAGACCTTGTGACACTAGAAGCCTTTGAAAGGGTTGTAGAGATATAATAACAGGTGAGCACTCGGAGTGTACTAGACGAGACAGGACGTCGGAGATGACTAACTGAGATGAGGTTAGTCATGAAATGGATACTAATGTAGTATAACCCCAAGGGTCCACCGTCTCTATTTCTTAGACGGACGGTTACGTCCTCTGTGCCTCAAATTGGGGACAGTCCGTCTAGGAGATCTCTTCCCTTACTGTTGGGTGAGAACATAAGAACGGACCCTTTAGGGTACCTGTCTCCTCGGACCGTCCGATGTCAGGTACCCCAGTGTTTCTCAGACTGTGTGGACTCGTTGACTCGTACGTACTTCCAGTTTAAGGGTATTAAAAGACCAACATCATTATTGTCTTTAAATTTTCTTACATGACTTATTTAAAAACAACAAATCAACGATTTAGCACAGGATGAGAAAAACGTTGGGGTACCTGACATCGGGTGGTCCGAGGACACAGTTACCTTAAAGGGTTCGTCCTTATGACCTCACCCAACGGTAAAGGAAGAGGTCCCCTAGAAGGGCTAGGTCCCTAACTTGGGTACAGAGGACGTAACCGTCCGCCTAAGAAATGGTGACTTGTTGACTCCTTCGTAATTTATTTGTCGTATTGATTTTTATATTAGAGTGATTCTAATGTATACGTCGTAAATACTTTCTTTAGGGAGACTGCAGGAAACACCCAAGTTAAATCTTCGTTCTTCCTTGTAATACTACGGAAATTTGAGTAGTCCAATAAGATCGAGATGTGAGTCCTATAATTTTGAATTTACAGTGAACGTTCTAAGTGGTATACTAATCGAGACTTGTAATAGATGATCCTAAACCAATTGGTATCTACTGGACGTAGTGTCTTTAGTACGGGTCGTCAGAGCTAGTATTTTGTTTTAGGACTCTAAACTTTTCGTGTTTGAGTGGTTTTTATATCTTCTGTATTCCGGTAGGATATCAGACCGTCTCCATTGGTGGCTGTTCCTTCTACTACTTCGTCGGGTCGTGACTGGGATTTGTCTTTTACACTCCTACAAGACCCACTCTTCCAGTCTGAGTTCTGAGATCCACGAAGGATATCTGGTTGCAGTAATGTTTCCATTCGACGTTGGGTCCGACGGATTCAATCTAAGACGAGGAAGTGATCATCGACACACTAAGACCTTTTCAGTAGTCAGACAAACACAGAGAATAAGGGAATACACACTTTACCTTTATTAATACAATGACTCAACGTTCTAACGAAACTCTGATTTTACTTTAATTTTCGTGAACGTTCTTACCACGGGTCCTTCGTAAACCAATACTAGTTCTTTCTATCCTATCAAATCCAATCGAGGACATTTCGTCCCTCTGTCTCATAAATCCCACAATTCCAAACCGAAGACAACTATCGGACACCGTCTCATGAGAACCTGTCTCGTATCACTTTCAGTGATTTTTGAGTACAGGTTGAGACAGGTCAGGTGGGTCACGGTACATCTACAGACTGAGAAACGTTGGGGTACCTGATATGTCAGGTACTTTAAGAGATCCGGTCTTATGGTCTCACACATCGGAAAGGGAAGAGGTCCCCTAGAAGGGTTGAGTCCCTAGTTTGGGTCCAGAGGACGTAACGTCCTTCTAAGAAATGGTCGAGTCGGTGTTCCCTGTCTCATATGTTCCACTATTAATGCCATAGTTAATGGACGATATCGTTACCACTACTCAACTGAGGAAAGAACACCACCTCGGGTAGATCGGGTCTAACTTATGACTGAACAATTATTGCGTTGGACTTTATTTTTCAACTAAGAACCGATAGACTCCAGTAAAACCTTGGATTAAGGTGCACATGAATCTTTTCCAGAACCATGGACCTGATACGGAACCTACTGGGCATCCTGTTACTCGTGTCAGTGAGGTCATAGTCGACGATCACCTCACTTCTCCCGGTCCTGACTCCATTATTTGTACGTCCATGGTCTGTTTATGGACCAAGGTTTATGAAGTCGGTATATCGATGACCCTTAACCTCGGTTCTTACTCGGTATCAACTCACTCGACTCCTACTAGGGGACTTAAAGTCCTGAGGTCAGTATGTGTCGTCGGATCTACTGTTTCTCTTTGAGTGACAAACTGATCTCTGAGTTGTCAAAAATAGCACTCCTGAATTCTATGTTCTTTTACTAACCGTCAAGAGAAAGGAAAATGGAGAGAGGTTAAGGAGTTCGATGGTTAAAATAGTCATTTTGGATTTATATACGGGTTATATGACAAAGGGAATGAGTGAAAGGGGTCGGTGTGTTAATTCACTCTTGGACATTTCTTTCTTTTGAATGTTTCTTCTTCCGTAATATCCGTTCCATTATTTTTTTATACACTTCTTTCTCTTTTATCTGTATTTAGACATCTTGAATGAAAAACCACTAAAAGTAGCAACATCCCCTTCTTAAATGGAGGTGATTTACGATTTCTAGACAAGGAAAGTAAGATTGACATTAGGGATCCATGTGAATATCTGTGATCATATTTTAGAGTCTACGGATAATACGAAAACACATTATACCAAGAAACTTGTATCATATAGAATCGTGTATTGAGAAAGCCAGTTTTGTAAACTCAGTTTCTTTCCTAGGTCTCAAAGTAATTTGAATGGTGACGGAATCTAAACAAGTCTCAAAGCAAGGTCAACAGGACCCTCAGTTACCCACCGGAGAGACACCTCCGTAACCCGCTTGACCCGTCTCGACACAACAAGTGGTATTGACCGTTCCGTTACGAGTACAAGTAAACAACCCACCTTTAGCTTTCTAATGTGTCTACGTCCTATTCCCGATCGGGTACAGCTTGACTTGTTTTCGGACTCTGTTCTTCATGTCTTTCAGAATGTTTTCCCACGAAAACCGGGTGGAAAGGAGTCAGACCTGCACCTTCTTCTAACGTCAGGCAGACACTTCGTCTTTACGTCTCTCTCGTCTTCACTGAGACAGTCACAAGTCGTTTGTGGACATGGGGAACCTCATGCCCCCACCCCTCACCTATTGAGGTAGTCTTGGTAATGAATTCATCTCTGAACTTCTTATATACCTTAACCGGTCTCGCTTGTTTTCCTTCTCAAAGGGTCAGTCACAGGACCGTACACGACTACTCTCGTCCTTATCTTTCTTCATCTGAATCTCTTTCTTAATCGACTTTCAACACTAACTAACTTATACCTATCATTCTCTCTTAAAGAACCTTTACTAAGGGTTCACGGGGGTGAACCTGTCGACCCTACCGAAAGTCATGGTTTACATTGGCCCTTGTACCATCTAATTAATACAGGTCCCCGACCCTCCTTTACTCTAAACTTTCCTTCCAATTAATCTGGCGTCTTCATAAATTTGTAATAGAACTAAGATATTAGGTCCGAACGTGTATTAAACGGTCACTAGGTACTCTTGAGACTCCAATAGGGACGCCAACTCAGGTCTATGTAATCAAACTGTTGTCGACTATCTTAACTAAGTAATAGGGACCTCTCTTTAGGGTCTCCATACTACACACTAGTGACAGGAATCCCGTCCACCTACGGGGTAAAGGACCGAGGACGTTCCCTCGTTTGTCAACCCCACCGGTCGTGACAGGGGTCAACACATCGTTATGGGAGCAATTCAAGGTCCTTAACTGTCTAGGGGTGGAAACCAAATTGATACCCTCGTAAATCAACTTTGAGAGGGGAGGGGGTAGGTGTTTTAAATATGATTTTAAAACTATTTATAGTATAACTATACCGTCTAATTCTCCCTAACGACATAAATATCATAACGGAAGAGAATCGGTTCTCGTCTCTACCGAGGGGTACATAAGTTCGAGAAAAGAAACAGGGTTCCATCTTAAAATATTAATTAGAAATCAATTCAGTGTTCGAAAAATTTTCGTGAAAAGACACCAAAAAATTGACTCAGTAAAAGGGGACAGTAAAAGTGGGAGGGGGGGGGTGGGAATCTAAATCTGTTTTAGTTCGTGTATGTGTTCAATACATGTTTTATTACCCTNAGTGGGAGGGGGGGGTGGGAATCTAAATCTGTTTTAGTTCGTGTATGTGTTCAATGCATGTTTTATTACCCTTTTTTATCTACTAACAAAAACGGTAAAATAAGAGAACCCATTAAAATAAGCGACCGTCAAAGATTTGTGACCATTTATCCTTACCACTTTTACCCGTCAGTACGTTATGGACTTAGATGACCCTTATGAAGAGTGAAATGAAAAATCCATATAACGATCCACAACCACCCTTAATATGAAAATAACATAATTCGATAGGACAAAAATAAAAATATTCTTACGTCATTCAAACTAGTTGACATAAAATTAGTAACTCGACCTGAGGACCTAGACGAGAGAAATATCGACACAAAAGAACCCGTTCAGAGACTTGAGAACACCCAAGTTAATAAAGGGGACATTTAATTCCAATTGTTATCTCTGAGTTCCACGACACTACTCTAAACTTTCAAATATATTCAAGGAATAACTTCTTTTTTTACCGTTGGGTGAGGTTATAAGAACGGACCCTTTAAGGTACCTATCTTCACGGACCTCTCGATGTCAGGCACCCCAGTGTTCTCAGCCCGTACTGAATCGATGATTTGTTTTTGTCGTTGTCGTTATATTTAAGTAATATCGATAATTATAAGTTCACCGGAATGTAAGAATCTTACTGGAGAAGAATTATCTGAAAATTACTTTTGTGTACTAAATAAAACGATTATAAAATCGATCTCAAAATGTAATCGTATATATTGATTCGAATTAAACGTCAAACACTTACACACACATACACTAAAAAACGGTACGATCGAAACATTTCTTTCCTTCAAAATTCGAAAGGTAGAGTTAGACACTAGACTTCATAAAATCTATGTATCAGTAAAAGAGAAAAGAATTATAAAAAATTAATATCTTGTCAAAGTCTGAATCTCAATAACTCGAGGACATCTGGAGTGTGGTAAAGGGGATAATAATTGTAGAATTTAACCATACCGTGTCAACAGTGTTAATCACTTGGATGTAATTAATCATAGTAATAATTTCGGGTAAGAAGTAAGTCTCAAGAATCAAAAGTGGAACATCTAAAAAAAAGACAGGGTCTTAGGGTAAGTCCCAGAGTATTAGGTTAATTAGTGGCGTACACCCTAGGAAAACCGACACTGTCAAAGAGACTGAAAGGAATAAAAACTACTAAAACTGTTAAAACTTCTTATAGTCAGTCTATAAAACATCTAACAGGAACTTGACCCTAAACAGTTTACGAAAAGAGTACTATTCTGACTTCATTACACGAAAAACTTTCCTACTGGTATCTCCATCTCCCGATAAAAGTACTGTAGTATAGTTTTTATGTACGATAGTTACACTAGAGAGTGACTACTATAATTGGAACTAGGGGACCGAACTCCATCACAAACGATCCAAAAAATTAGTACTTCAATTGAGAAAATAAGAAATAGGGAAAGGTACGACACGAGACCTTTTTCAGTGTACGTGACAGGTGTGAATTCCTCATTTCTCGAAATAAAGTGGCAGTAGAGGTATTTAATAAACCTAAAGAAGACGTATCTTTTATAGTCATAAAAGTCGAGGAATTTTAAGAGTATCTTAAAAGATCACTTAGATGATCCCGCGTTACACAAAACAAATTTTCCTTATTGAAGACTTGTTGAAAGAGTGTAATATGTCCCAAAAAAAAAAACTCTACGTGTTATAAAGAATTAAGTTTGAATATTTAATATAAAAGTCTCTTCTAGTACATGAAAGTCAGTCAAGTTAAGTTAAGTCAGTGAGTCAGTACATACTGAGACGCTGGGGTACTTAGCGTCGTGTGGTCCGGAGGGACAGGTAGTGGTTGAGGGCCTCAAGTGAGTTTGAGTACAGGTAGCTCAGTCACTACGGTAGGTCGGTAGAGTAGGAGACAGCAGGGGAAGAGGAGGAAGGGGGTTAAGGAGGGTCGTAGTCTCAGAAAAGGTTACTCAGTTGAGAAGCGTACTCCACCGGTTTCATGACCTCAAAGTCTAAATCGTAGTCAGAAAGGTTTCTTATGGGTCCCGACTAGAGGAAATCTTACCTGACCAACCTGGAGGAACGTCAGGTTCCCTGAGAGTTCTCAGAAGAGGTTGTGGTGTCAAGTTTTCGTAGTTAAGAAGCCGCGTCTTCTAGTGTCAGGTTGAGAGTGTAGGTATGTACTGGTGACCTTTTTGGTATCGGAACGGATCTACCTGGAAACAACCGTTTCATTACAGAGACGAAAACTTATACGATAGATCCAACTCGTATTGAAAAGAAGGTTCCTCATTCGTAGAAAATTAAAGTACCGACGTCAGTGGTAGATGTCACTAAAACCTCGGGGGTTTTGATTTCAGACTGTGACAAAGGTGATAAAGGGGTAGATAAAGGGTACTTCACTACCCTGGTCTACGGTACTAGGAGCAAAAGACTTACAACTCAAAATTCGGTCGAAAAAGTGAGAGGAGAAAGTGAAAGTAGATCTCCGAAAAATCGAGGAGAAGTGAAAGACGGTATTCCCACCACCATAGACGTATAGACTCCAATAACTATAAAGAGGGTCGTTAGAACTAAGGTCGAACACGAAGAAGGTCGGGTCGCAAAGAGTACTACATAAGACGTATCTTCAATTTATTCGTCCCACTGTTATATGTCGGAACTGTATGAGGAAAAGGATAAACCTTGGTCAGACAACAAGTTACAGGTCAAGATTGACACCGAAGGACTGGACGTATGTCCAAAGAGTTCTCCTTCCAGTCCACCAGACCATAAGGGTAGAGAAAGTCTTAAAAGGTGTCAAATAACACTAGGTGTGTAAGTTTCCGAAACCGTATCAGTCATTTCGTCTTTATCTACAAAAAGACCTTGAGACAACGAAAAAGCTACTACGTCGCCTACAACCGTTAAACTAGAGACCAAGGAGACGGAAAAGATTTTGGTCGAACTTGTAGACCTTCAAGTACCAAGTACATGACGACTTCGGACCGAACCTCTTAAAACTCGTAATGAAATGATCACATACTCCACTCACGTTAACAAACCATCAAACTCGCAAGAAACCGTAACGGAAAGAAACCCTAACCTTACTTTTGACTGGAAAAGGTCAGGACAGCGGTGACGACTCAAGAGGCATTAATCGTGGAATATGGAAAATTTACGAAGAGAGGGGGAAAGAGGGTACTAACGAAATAAATTAGACAGATTTGTTAGACTCATAATTTAACAGAATAACGACAACTTATCTTAGAAGAAATAGTTCTTTAGTCAAGAATATATATGTAAGGTAAAGTTAAGGGAAGTATTAAACTCGAATGTAAAAAATATGTAAATTCAACAGAAGAAACCAAAAGATATATAAAAGGAACTTCAATATTTGAGTCATTTGACCTACAAATTAATTGAATGAAAATAAATAAAAACTTCTTAGAAACAATGAAAGAAGTGTGGGCAATAGAAAAAATACTAATAAATAAATAAAAACCGACACTACCCAGAAGTAACGAAACTCCCCAAAAGAGGTCAACGTCGTTCGCCCCCGATGAGAGATCAACACCACACACCCGAAGAGTAACGTCACCGAACGGAAAAAGATCTCGGTGTGGGGTCCGAGATCTCGTGTCCGAGTCATCAACACCACATGCCCAAATCAACGAGGTGACGAACACCCTAGGAGGGTCTAGTCCCTAGTTTAGGTGCTGAGGACGGAACCGTTCTCCTAAGAAATACTGACTCCGTGGTCCCTTCGGGGTGTAGATAGTAGAAAACTTAGTAAAGGAATAACCCCGAAAGGACCACCAAGTCTACCATTTCTTGGATGGACGTTATGTCCTCTGAACCCAAGTTAGGGACCCAGTCATTCTGGGGGACCTCTTCCCTTACCGATGGGTGAGGTCATAAGAACTGATGTCTTAAGGTACCTATCTCCTCGAACCGTCCGACGTCAGGTTCCCCAGTGTTTCTCTGAGTTGACTCACTGATTCGGAGTCAAGATGTAACGACTAAACTAAAAAATGTCACTATTAAAGAAAGGAACGATGACGACGATTCAGCGAAGTCAGTACAGGTTGAGACACGTTGGGGTACCTGCCGTCGGGTGGTCCGAGGGGACAGGGACCCTAAGAGGTCCGTTCTTGTGACCTCACCCAACGGTAAAGGAAGAGGTTACGTACTTTCACTTTTCACTTTCACTTCAACGGGTCAGTACAGGCTGAGAAGCACTGGGGTACCTGACGTCGGATGGTCCGAGGAGGTAGGTACCCTAAAAGGTCCGTTCTCATGACCTCACCCCACGGTAGCGGAAGAAGAGGAACGATGATGATTAAGACAAAATCAAGACTTCACTGTAAAAAAAGAGAAATCAAAGGAAAGAGTAGAAGAAAGTATAAAAGGATAACTAAATGAAGTATGTACGATTCGAAAATAAAAAAAATTCATAAGAACTCTAGAACCTCTTTACACTTTACTTTTATGAGAAGTTAAAGGGGTTTATTCGTGTTGTGACATTATATTACCAATTATTAGTCTGGTAACATCAAATTTAGGTCTATTATGGACAAACACGGACCTACTAAATTTACTCAGGAATTTACTCCTGAATTAGGGAGACATGAACTCAAGAACGACGACTTTTTACCTCTACTACGACCGTCATACAAGGAACTTCCTAAGAGAACTCCAAAGTCACTTAATTAAGTATATTTCACGAGTCATGAACTATCTGTACGGAAGTAATACGTCACAAACAAAGGAAAAGATACACACACACGATTTCATGATCCAACTGGTTTCTACAAAACCTTTTCGACTTGTTTGGAAAACCGGTTAAGTCATACATATATTCAGGGAACACCCAAGGGTGGGTATGGCGGTCAGAACCTGATATTTTCGGTTAGTACACACTAAAACGGGGCACACTATATTGGGAACGTCACCCGGTGGAACCGACCAACCTCCAGACAACAGTACACGACTATCATAATACATATGTATACCAGTTCTCCGTCCACCATCCTTCTACTGGGGAACCGTAAAAAAGTGGTTAAATCCCTTTTGATCGATAAGAACGTAAAATTAAGATGTTACTGAAACGTATTAACCTCCTTTTAGGTGGGGACGGGGTGGCTAAAGGTTCAATCAAAGACGTTAACACTTACAAAAGGGGACGAGACAACGTGACCGGGTTCTAGGATTCGATGTCTGGAAATCTTTCTGACCACTTGACACCTCCCCCTTTGTAGTTCTACACCCGTGTCTCGTCGAAGGGGGTGGTATAGGGTCATGACGTCTGGAGTGGAACAGACACCACTGGAGTGGAACAGACACCACTGGAGTGGACCGGACACCAGGTGGTCGGAACTCTACGATCTCTCATAGATTCGACCTCTCGAACTGGACCCCGAAGTGTCACGGCAGGGGAAAGACGAACGTTGTACCCCGGTACGAGGTTCCTACTCTCAAAACAGAGGAGAACCGTAGGAGAATTAAGTAGGTTTAATATGATTTAGATCGTTCCTCGGAATCTTAAACATCACACACTATCCTTATTAAGGATTGAAAATTGGATTCATTTTTATAAAAGAGTTCCACAACACGAATAAAATAACTAAAGACACTGAAAGTCTTTCCTTACAATAACGTCTGAGTAGAAAACCCCGGTAAGGATTCTATCCGGTCCCATATAAATTGAGGCACGATCTAAAACTGTCCCTCGTCCCTTCGTCACAGGTCACAACAAATAATTGAGAGTGACGGTCCGGACGGGAAGATTTAAAAAGTGTCATTATCTATTTATGGACCTTTGATTTTAGGAGTTGGATGTACGTCCGTTCAAAGGTTAATGTTCTCGTAATCGTGTTTCAAACCTTCCGACTTGTGTCACTCTTGACTTGTGGCACGGTTCCTTCGGTGATGTCCCTCCTCATCCTCCTAATCATTACCATCTGCCCCAAAAACGGACCCGGACACCACGAGACTTGTGGTGGGTGACACACGACGTGTCCTAACGATCGACACAGGGTAGGCAGGATGTGAAGTCCTAAAGGACCTTCACCGATTGAACTGAAGAAGGGGTCGGAGGGTTTCAGACACCTGATAAAGGTAGAAGATATAATTTGGAGAAAAAAAAGAACTTAATGGATTTCACCGAAGGTAAATAGACTGACTTGGGTCCGTCTTCGAGTACCCGGAAACCATCTCTTTCCTATCCTTCCAGTTCCACTACGGACAGGTATGGGACGGTATACTTGGGAATTATCTCGGACTGGAGACCGTCTTGGACTTCCAGGTAGAGAAAAGTACATCCCAGAGAACTCTATATCCTCGTATTCGTTCAGAAAAGACACCGGTACACTGGTCTATACTGTATATTACCCCCTCTCCCGTAAAGGGGTGTACGGTACCTTTCGGACCTAAACTAAGAGACTCATAGAAGTTTCGTGTTAGTACGGGTCATTTCTACAGTCATTAGAGGCCCCCAAGACCGGGACCCTCTTTCGGGGTGTCTCAGCACTCTCACTCTATGTCTCCTGGGTCGTCACGGGTGACTCTTACCCGATCTCTCTCTCCACTCTCTTTTTAACTACAACCTGCGGTTGACTTCTTCGTCGGTCGTTCCGAATAAGTATTCGTAAATACTCTTTATGTTTTATTGATTCACCCTGTAACTCCTCACCAACTCCAAGAGAGAATATTCCACCCTCCTCTTAGTCGGTTTTGTTTTCTACTTACCATAATCGTATTACGGTAAACACTATTGTCCGACCCCAGTTCTTCACCAGTCGTCCCCTATTTCGTCGTACCACCCCACCTACGGGATTTTCTGACACCTTCTTTGATCTTTCTGGTGTAATTCAAGGTGAAAATCTGTTTGACGGGTCAAGGTTTCTGGCGACTTTTCATCTGATTCCTTCTTTTTGACCTACTCTCCACTAATACTATCACTTCGAATATGTCGTGAATTAATGTACGGTCCGTAACAAGATTTACCAAGTGTATAATATTGACTAAATTAGGAGTACCTTTAGGATACTCTATTTATGACAACAATAGTAGAGTAAAAATGTTTATTCCCTTGACTCTGTGTCTTTTAAATTCATTGAACGGATTCCAGTGTGTCGAGTATTTAACGTTTTAGTTCTAACATTTGTATCCGTCAGATCGTGGAATTAGACATGAGAATGGGTCATACGATAAACACGGTACCTTTGACAAATATTCAAGAAACAAACATTCAATGACTAAAAATCTCTCTCTCTCAACCCTATTCTTTTAAACCGGTTACCGTATCTCAGGTTATTCGAGGATAACAAATCTTTACCTACCCTAGAATCTCTATGTTTGCGAAGGTGGAATGTCTATTCCTTCGACTCCGTTACTTTCTCATAAGTAATTTACAGACTACCATCAATTAACATCTCACTCATCATAATTTATCGTACGTACAAAGGACTAAAGAAGAAACTACCTATTCTAATCCACTTAGGGGAAAAGGAATTCCGTACAAGTGAATGGTCGTCTATATGAACGATTTTACAACTCAGAGTGTTTCGTAAGGTAGAACCAAGTACAAAATGAAAATTTTCCGTAATAGAATACTTTTCGGATATACGAATTCTATTAATCACTTATTTTATCAATATTCAGTAAATCTCAAATCTCATTTTATTCCACAAGTTGTCAAAGAAATACTACACAATAACTTTTTCATAATCAACGAGTCAGTAGAGTGGGAAACACTGGGGTACCTGACATCGGGTGGTCTGAAGAGACAAGTATCCTAAAGGGTCCATTCTGATGACCTCACCCATCGGTAACGGAAGAGGTCCCCTAGAAGGACTGGGTCCTTAACTTGGGTACAGAAGACGTAACGTCCGTCTGAGGAATGGTAGACTCGGTGGTCCCTTCGTGGTCACATAATTAACTATATAAGAACTTTTCGTGATTTAACATTGAATTGACTCTCCCTGCTCCTACTATACTATACACTGAAGATACTATACCACATTTCTTTTTCGGACAAGAGGAACTCCATCTAGACTTAGATCATACTCACCTTTCTAGTTTACCCTACCAGAGACCTGAATCATAGTCTTTTTGGATCTAACCAAAGGTATAAAAGATAAACTGTAGACGAGATTAAAAAAAAGAAATAGAGATGGATTGCAGAACTACTAGATCACAGAACTATAGATGGACAGGATATATGGAAGTTCCAAAGAGGGTTCTTTACTTCATTAAGAGTCATTTTCACGAAATGTCGATAAATCTTAAGAACCGTTACACATCCTAGTTCTTTTCTGACATGTAGTGGTTTGTCACTGTATCTAGGGTCAAAAAAGGTGTGGTGTCATGTGCTAAAATGGAAAGGACCTCCAAACATGAACTCGGTACAAATGTCATAGTAATAACTGTCCTGGAGGGTGATACCAAGGCCGAAGATAGCACAATCTGTAAAACCAAGAGAAGAGGGTCTGTGACCACAAATGGATGACTTTATTTTCGTTTATATTTTTCTTCACAGGATATCGTACCGGGGTTAAGAAGATTCTTAATCCTCCTTTACAAATCACCTTTTTCACGATCTAATCACAAGTTCTCTGTACTAAACAACAGGTCTAAGATAGTGATGGGTTTACACATCAGCACCCTTACCCTGCAGAGACGAAAAGAGTTTACTCCCTAGACCAGACCGAACGGAATTACCTAACATGATAAGAAAGGTCAAGATACAAAGGTATAGAAAGTCGACGATGGTCATCGTTGACCGACAATTTTGGACTGTTAGAAGAAACTTTAAAGTGGACCTACTAAGGTTATCTAATTTATTAGACTTTTTGATCTAGATGATTTCTTCTAGATCTATATGTTCTATCGTATAATTTTTCGTCTCTGTAATGAAACGGTTGTTTCCAGGTAGATCAGTTCCGATACCAAAAAGGTCACCAGTACATACCTACACTTTCAACCTGACACTTCTTCCGATTCGTGGCTTTTTAACTACGAAAACTTGACACCACAACCTCTTCTGAGAACTCTCAGGGAACCTGACGTTCCTCTAGGTTGGTCAGGTTTCCTCTAGTTAGATTTCCTCTAGTCAGGACCCACAAGTAACCTTCCTGACTACGACTTCGACTTTGAGGTTATGAAACCGATGGAGTACACTTTTCAACTGAGTAATCTTTTCTGGGACTACGACCCTCCCTAACCCCCGTCCTCCTCTTCCCCTACTGTCTCCTACTCTACCGACCTACCGTAGTGGCTGAGATACCTGTACTCAAACCCATCTGAGGTCCTCAACCACTACCTGTCTCTCCGGACCGCACGACACTAAGTATCCCAGTGTTTCTCAGCCTGTGCTGACTCGTTGACTTGACTTGACTATGTTCTGTCTTACACCGTTTGTAGACAAAATGATAAATAAACAACTAAGAACCGACACGACCCAGAAGTAACGACACGTACCCGAAAGAGTCACGAACCCGAAGAGTAACGTCACCGAAGTCCGAGACCTCGTACACCCGAGTCATCACCACATGTCCGAATCAGCGGGACTCCGTATACTAGTGAAGATACTCACAAATATTAAAACCTAGAACTTAAGTATAATTCACCTCAAAGTAGAAGTCATTAAGAGGCACTAGACACAACTCGTTTAGTCGGATCCGGGTTAAGAAGAATGAAGTCAAAAAGTAGACTCGTTTTTGACTAGGGAAAGCCGACTAGGGAAGGATCCGGTCCCTACCTTGGGTACAAGGGACACAACCGACCGTCTAAGAAATGGTAACCTAGTGGTCCCTTCAGGACTCTTTCGTAGAAAAATTTATGTATAAAACTTTCTATCATACTCTATAGAGGTACCTACATTACTTTTTAATCTCCTTACTCGAATGAGAAGTCTTTGGAACCCGGACCCCTGTTTCGTAGTCAAAAACAGTCCCCGAACAGTCCAGGAACATCCCTTACCTCCTACTTCGGATTCTGAGTACGGTCCTTCCGTCGAAATTATCTCTAGAACTGTATCTCGGTCTTTGGAGTTCCCTTAAGTTTTGACTCAATCTCTGAGACGGGAAACGTTGTTCACATTGTCACTGTTGAGAGTACACACAACAGGGCTCGGAGAGGACTTTCAATGTTTTTAAGTATTGATACAAAACCCTTCGACCTCAAACCTTAAGTGTAACAGAATTGATAGACTCTTGAGAACGAGTCGACTCTTTGACTTCATTCTTCTTAACCCGGATCCGACTAAACGAGTTGTGTCTAGTGAGTCTTAATGACTTCTACTTCGAGGTGAATTATACTTAAGTCCTAGGTTTTAATATTTGTGAATGTGTTCACTAGTAGGTTCCGTTTAGGAGTCTGAGTCGTGTATCGTACTAATTTGACGACTCTTGAAGGTTTTTTTTATCTGACGTGACTATTTGTGTAAGATATTCGTAGGAATTTTATTGATGTTATGAAACCGGTGGACTACGTTTCTTGACTGAGTAACTTTTTCTGGGACTACGACCCTTTCTAACTTCCGTCCTCCTCTGTCCCTACTGTCTCCTACTCTACCAACCTACCGTAACGGTTGAGTTACCTGTACTCAAACTCGTTCGAGGTCATCAACCATTACCTGTCCCTTTGAACCGTACGACGTCAGGTACCCCAGTGTTTCTCAGTCTGTACTGACTCGTTGACTCGACTTGACTTCTATTGACTTCTTTATTTTATATTCTTCTATTGTTTTCTTATCCGTCTAAATTCTTTCTATGGCGAACTTTATGTTTTCTGTTTAAATCTATGACACTAACCTTTGATCGACTGATCTGTCTCGATTACTTTCTTATCTCTTTATCTTCCATCTCGATTCATTTAATATAGTTTATTCCGACTCATTCTACTACTCCATACTATCGTTTCAACTGTCTGGACCTTTTACCTCACTTTTCAGGTCATATGTAACTTATTCTTAAGATTCTCCTCTTTTTCTCTTGACCTTTCTCCGTTATGAAATTCTTTATTACTTAGTCTGAGTAAGTCTTGTCTACTTTGTACTATAAAGAGTCTAAGTTCTTAGTGTTACTCAGAGTTCGGTTACTTTACTTTAAATATGGATCTGTATCGTATTCCTGTGACAGTCTATGTTTTGTGTTCGAAATAAATATTATTATCGACGGTAATTTCCAGTAACTGTTTTCCCTTCTTTAGGTAAAGTCATACTATAGTCAATCTCCTCACCACCAAAGAAAAAATTTTTGTACAAGTTCTATTATATTTTTTCTGCTTTATGTCCTTTTATCCATTTCTTATCCATTGATAGTCTTGTCATCTGTTTATGTCTAGTTCTTGTTTACCCCATTTACGTGAGACGGAATAATATTTCCTTCCTGTACCTACAGTTTCTTGTTATAGTAAGATAAATAATGGGTAGTTGAAAGTATTTATAAATCTTCTGAAAATAGTGGTTCAAATCCGTTTTCACACTTATTTATTCGACAACAAACATCACCAGTTTAAAGTAGGGAAGGTGGACTATGAAGTACCACAGACGTGTCGGTGTGTCTCATACAGGGTTCTATGAGGAACATCGTTATAAACATTTTCACTTTTTAGTCTTTGTTATTAGTTACTAGTAATTATTAATTTAATTCATTTCATATACATTTGAAATCTTATGATACGTCGTCAGTCTCTTTAAGTGATCTAGACAGAAACACTGGGGTACCTGATACCGGGTAGTCGGAGGAGACAGGTACCTTAAGGGGTCCGTTCTTATGACCTCACCCAATAGTAAGGGAAGACGTCGTCTAGAAGGGTTGGGTCTCTAACTTGGGTCCAGAGGACGTAACGTCCGTCTAAGAAATGACAGACTCGGTGGTCCCTTCGGGAAATTTTCGTATATTTTTTAAATTTCCGTATAACCACTTTTTTTTCATACAAATATTTTATCATTTATATTCTAAGATATTGAAAAGGTAAATTAAAAATATACGAAAAATTACATCTAAGTTACCTAAGGAAAACTAACGACGTATCATATTATTTTAAATGTATTCATATTGTATACATATATATTATAGGGTAATATATTGAATACAAGAACGTTCATTTATCTTTTACTACTTTGAAATGTTGTGACTCTGTCACTGTCGAGAGTAGATGTAACAGGACTCGGGACCAAAATTTTAATTCTACGTACTTAGACCATTGTGCCCAGTAGATACTTATATATATTCCCTTACTTCTCCTGGTAACGGAACCCTCCCTACCGGTGTACCTTTAAATCTAGATAGATATTACCGTTGGGTGAGGTTATAAGAACGGACCTCTTAGGGTACCTGTCTCCTCGGACCACCCGATGTCAGGTATAGTTTCTCAGTCTGTGCTGACTTCGCTGAATCGTGTATCGTACCACAAATTTACATAATGTTGTCATTACATAAACACTTAATAATGATACCAATTTTTATGTAAATTTTGATGTTACTGTTTTTTGACAGTGTTTTTGACCCCAGCGTCACAAACTTCACAGTCTGAGAAAGTAAGACTGTAGAAGTTTTTGGCACACGTGGTCACAAGTACGTACTATTACACACAGTTACCGATAAGTGTATCCGGAGAAGACTAAGGTTGAACTGACTTGTATAGGATAAGACTCTCCTTTTGTTATTCACAACGGAAATAAGGTTTCACTACCCTCTCTGAACTCTTCCTCCTCCGACGACTTGAGTGAAGTTCCCGTGTTTGACTCTGTTTCTTGGACTCTTTCGAAGAAATCTCCTTCCACGTCCATACGTGCAGTGAATAAGTGGGACTGAAGTACTTCCTCTAGTCCACCTACGACGGGGAATGAGGTTCAGTTTGTTATAACCGACGGACGTTGTCCTAGCAGGTCTCGAACTGAATACACGGGGTCTCCGACATATACACACACGTGGTGATACTCACATACTCTCTCTCTTCCTTTGACTATTCATTGTGTCTGGAGTCTTAGATTCCGGTACCTCGTCGTTGAGTACCGGACTCCGACGTCCCGTCTCTTTCCCGGACGTCGTGTAGCCTCCCAACACTCTGAAGGGTGTCGTCGTCCACGTTCCTACGGACCTGTCTATGTACGTCCAAGGAAGACTCGGTCTATACTCACTGATCTCTCCAGGTCCAATATCGGAAAATTTTAGGACGGTTCTCTTAACAGAACTCCCCGGTTTACTGAGGGGTTTTCCACTCCACCTCACCGGGTTGCCGACTCCCTCCTTATCATTCCCGCCTCGTCTCCCGTACCCTCTCTGACTACCCACAGGGGTCGTCCCTTTAGAGGTCTTCTCATTACAACTTGTAGGTGGGTTCGGATGTCTCGGGGTTGCCGTCTAGAATTCCTTGTTGGTATGAAGAACGGAGAATGGCTGGTGGGATTGTTGGTCGGACTTTAACTAGTCTTCGGAGTCAATGGTCCTCCCCGTTCTCCTCACCTGTCTCTTTCCCTTATTCTTCGGTTTGGTTTAGAAGGTGGTGGTGGGAGGGGTCGGTCTGGGTTCGACCTCTATTCCTCTTCAAGACGAAGATCTATTTTAAACCTTCAACATACGAAAAGTAGTCTGACCTCGATACTTAATAGTGTACTCTAATAAACCTCCGACTTTTATTGGTTACCGAACAAGTGAGAGACTTTAACTAGTCTTTTCAATACCTCGACTCGTCTGCATTTCCCTTCACTCCCGTCTCGTCCTCAACGGACATTTTATTTTAAAGATTAAAGAGAGCTACCTCATGATGGAATTAATTGTATTCTCGTGCCTATATAGACTAAGAAACTACTATAACAAAAATTCACATTTACCTTTGTGACGTGTTACAGACACAACACGTGTAGTGTTGATGTCACCCATCGCTAATTAATTATGTTATCAACGGAGTAATGTAGTAAAATTTTGTCTCTAATATCTGGTTCCTCGGGAGATCAGGTACAACTTTAAGTCTTTGTTTAACTTTGAACTTAACCTTAAGTTTAGTAACGAGTGACCGTTTTATCTAACCCGTACTATTGACTGTACTTTGGACAGTGTTCTTCCCTGACTTGTAGGGTTATATTGTGACACCGAGTCTAGTATTTGAGGAATAACGGTTTAAGTCTGAATTTAACTTCTTTCATCCCCTTTGGTGATCTGGTAAATTCATACTGGATTTAGTTTAGGGAATACTAATATGTCACCTTCACTCTTTATCTAAACTCCCGGATCTAGACTATCTATCTCACGGACTACTTGATACGTCACTCCAAGCACTGTAACATGTCTTCTGTCCCTAGTTCTGGTAGGGGTACCTTTTGTTTACGTTTTTTCGTTTTACCGACAGACCCCTTCGGAATGTTTGTCGACACTTTTCTTCTCTATGTTTTTCGGTTCCTCTTTTCCTTTCTATATTCGTCGACTTACGTCTCAAGGTCTCTTATCGTTCTTCTCTATTCTTTCGGAAGAAGTCGCTAGTCACGTTTTTTTATCTCCTTTTGTTGTCTTACCCTTTGTGATCTCTAGAGAAGTTCTTTTAATCTCTATGGTTCCCTTGTAAAGTGCGTTTCTACCTGAGCTATTTCCTGTCTTTACCATACCTGGATTGTCTTCGTCTTCTATAATTCTTCTCCACCGTTCTTATGTGTCTTCTTGACATGTTTTTTCTAGAAGTTTTGGGCCTATTAGTGTTACCACACTAGTGAGTAGATCTCGGTCTGTAGGACCTTACACTTCAGTTCACCCGGAATCTTTCGTAGTAACGTTTGTTTCGATCACCTCCACTACCTTAAGGTCAACTCGATAAAGTTTAGGACTTTCTACTACGACACTTTCACGACGTGAGTTATACGGTCGTTTAAACCTTTTGAGTCGTCACCGGTGTCCTGACCTTTTCCAGTCAAAAGTAAGGTTAGGGTTTCTTTCCGTTACGGTTTCTTACACGTTTGATGGTTTGTTAACGTGAGTAGAGTGTGCGATCATCTCATTACGAGTTTTAAGAGGTTCGGTCCGAAGTCGTTATACACTTGGCACTTGAAGGACTACAAGTTCGACCAAAATCTTTTCCGTCTCCTTGGTCTCTAGTTTAACGGTTGTAGACGACCTAGTACCTTTTTCGTTCTCTCAAGGTCTTTTTGTAGATGAAGACGAAATAACTGATACGGTTTCGGAAACTGACACACCTAGTGTTATTTGACACCTTTTAAGACTTTCTCTACCCGTATGGTCTGGTGGACTGGAGGGAGAACTCTTTGGACATACGTCCAGTCCTTCGTTGTCAATCTTGACCTGTACCTTGTCGTCTGACCAAGGTTTATCCTTTTCCTCATACAGTTCCGACGTATAACAGTGGNACTACGAAAACTTGACACCACAACCTCTTCTGAGAACTCTCAGGGAACCTGACGTTCCTCTAGGTGGGTCAGGTAAGATTTCCTCTAGTCGGGACCCTAAAGAAACCTTCCTTACTACGATTTCGACTTTGAGGTCATGATACCGGTGGAGTACGTTTCTCAACTGAGTAACCTTTTCTGAGACTACGACCCTTCCTAACCCCCGTCCTCCTCTTCCCTTGCTGTCTCCTACTCTACCGACCTACTGTAGTGACTGAGCTACCTACACTCAGACTCACTTGAGGCCCTCAACCACTACCTGTCCCTCCGGACCGCACGACGCTAAGTACCCCAGCGTTTCTCAACCTGTGATGACTCGTTGACTTGACTTGACTTAATGGGGAATCCCGTTAATCAAGTTTCTGTATCGTAAGTCACATTACAAAAAAGGGTTTCCAATATGGATAGGCACTCGAAGGGTCCACCGAGTCACCATTTCTTAGGCGGACGGTCACGTCTTCTAAGCCCAAGTTGGGGACCCAACCCTTCTAGAGGACCTCCTTCTTTACCATTGGCCGAGGTCATGAGGACGGACCCTCTAGGGTACCTGTCTCCTCGGACCGACCGATGTCAGGTACCCCAGTGTCTTCTCAGTCTGTACCGAATCACTAATATATTACTGTCATGGATCGTCCTGAGAAGATTACATGGTCGTGGACTTTCAAGTGACTGGTGATCAAGTAACTGAGACATTTATAAACAACTTGGTTATTCACCTTATAAAACGATGGAATCGACAAAGAGAACGTAAATACTGACTTCCTGAATCAAAAGTAATTTGAAGGGGAGAGGTATGAATAACAATGTCTTCGCGAATGATCAAAAAGACCATTGGTCGTTATTACAGTCGTATAACAGGTGTGGACGTAGGGAATGGGACATAGACGAAACAGGGTCAAAGGTGACGGAACAATTGAGGACGTTTCAGAGGTCCTCTCCGTGTTTTACTTTTCTTTCTTCATTCTTACTGTAAACCATACTTCTATTACCGTCATCGTGACTGTTGTTGAATCATTGGTCGCAGTGAAACGGTTTAGATTGATGAAATGGACCAACATACTCCTTCAATGTAGGTTCGACTTTACCCTTATCACTCTTTCTCCGTCGAGACTCGTTCCCGTAAGGTCCGTTTCTTTGCTTCGTTCAAACAGGTTGTACTGGTCCCGTCTCACTCACTCTTCCAGTCGCCACCCTCTACTCTAGTTTCACCACCAACTCTTGTGTGGTACATCCCAGGACACCCATCCATTCCCCTGACCTAAACAGAACCGACGATATCCCCCCATGTACCAGATGTTCCCAGTTCTGACCCTTGGTTCTCTGAACTCTTCTCCGACAGTATCAATGGATAAGTTCTCAATTACCATAGACCCGACCCGACAGCACCCCTAGACAAAACCTCGATCTCGGTTCTTCTTAACGAGTATTCCACCTATCCCCCTAGTCCTTTTCCCCTCTAAAAAACCCTCTGAAGATCTTAATACCGAACTCACTCACTCACTCACCACGACACGTGAGTCAGCGTCATCCCTTCTATTCGTTCTCCTCTCGTTCAAATGTTGTCCTCAAAGTAAAACCTGTACAACCCAAACTCAACGGACAAACTAGGTCTTCCCTTCTGACAGTTTATCCGTAACACAGATACTCAACCATCAAGTCCTGTCTCCCGGGTTCATCTTTATATTTAAACTTTCAGTAGTCGGAATAGATAAATGAACCTCTGGTCTTTTACTCCTTCTTGATCGTTTTTTTTTAACCCGGTAAGTAAGGATATAGTTAAAGGATAGTGAAAGAGACCGGTTCTAACAAAGACACAGATAATGGAAACGTAATTTATATAGGACCAGAAGACGGTAACTAATCAAGTGACATCTTACTCTGAGAAGGAATTCCATGGTCCGTCTCGATAATTATCGTCTTTACAATAGAAACAGACCAGAGTCGTGACTCGTAAAGGACATATATTCTTGTCAAGCACCGAGAATAAGTCTCCGGGGTTTAATTTCAAGAGACGGGGTTTGAGAAGTGAGTAATGGATGAAGGGTTTCGGAACACCCTCAAGTAAAACAAAATGAAAAGGGAGTACGTATTTAATTAACCTTTCCAGTTCAGGCAAAACCAATAAACTATACAATCGGGGATTCTTTAGAGGGAGACGGTCTTAAATGCAAATAACAGAGTGGTATCTGTACTGGCTAAAAAAAATTTAATTACGTAGGGTATTTTTGTTCGGGTCAAATCCTTAGAATTTGATGTCCGATAGATCAGATTAAGGTTATTTACCCACTATAATTGAGATTTTTTATATTAAAATTTAATAAGTAAACGAAGGTCCAGAGACATCGGTAGGAAAACCTATTAAAATAAGGGTCTCAAAATAAGGGACCTCAAGACCCTGGGACCAAAGAAAATCCATTTCCATTGTAGGAAAGAGTGAAAAGTCTTAATAGAGTCCTTTTCAGAGAAGGGGTGGGGGTTTTGTCGTTTGATTCGTCGAGAGATACCCTTTTGGGTAAGAGTAGTAGAGTTTTCGTCTTATAATTTCTTGTTTTCTACCTTCCGAGTGGTCTCCCTCCACCTGATGTCCTAGGAGTAAGGTAAGTTTGGCTAAAGAGATTTGTAAGGGTTTAAAGGATCAGAGATCCTCTATTTACTAATGGGATTCGGAAATCGGGAACACAATGGTTTCCCCTCTTCAAATAACCGCCTTACCAAATTAAAATTGAAATGAAAGTAACAGAGTGACTGTTCCTCTAGCTCGAGTAATTTATGACGAGTACGAAGTTCGTGTCTACTCCGGTGGTGGGAGTAGGGACTATAAGGCAAACCTTATCTACGAGGAATATCCTCGGACTGTCGGGTACGAGGAACAAATTCGTGACCACGGAATACTTCACCGAGTCCCAATAATATAAGAAGTACTCTTCCCCATACAGAACAGGGAAAATTCAGGAGAGAGACAGTGGGAGGACAAATTATGTTGACCCGAGAGGTCTCATCTCTGAATTATATAAAATCAATTGAAATTACTAAAAACACCAAAAGACTAATATAGATAAACGTGTTTCGGTGACTCAAAAGACACTTTTATCTGTGGTACACTAAGAAGAGGGAAAAAAATTAAATTAAAAAATTAACTTCTTATTAACGAAATGTCTTAAAGGACCAAAAGACAGTACGTAGTTGTTCTTAGACAAGGGAAAACATTGTTTTGTAAAGTATTCTGAGTCCGTTCGAACAGACAAACGAGTAGAGACTAAGAGAGAGAGAGAAATTTAACTTGAAATAAACTAAATGTTATGATATGATCAAAGTTCACATGTCGTATTATTAAGTTATAAAATATCTAATATGAGGTAGTCAAGTCAAGTCAGCGAATCAGCACAGGTTGAGAAACACTGGGGTACCTGACGTCGTACGGTCCGAAGGGACAGGTAGTAGTTGAGGGTCTCAAATGAGTCTAAGTACAGGTAGTGCAACCACTACGGTAGGTTGGTAGAGTAGGAGACAGCAGGGGGAGAGGAGGACGGGGGTTAGGGAGGGTCGTAGTCCCAGAAGAGTACTCAGAAAAAGAAAAAACGTAGTCCACCGGTTTCATAACCTCAAAGTCGAAGTTGTAGTCAGGAAGGTTACTTGTGGGTCCTGATTAGGAGAAGTCCTACCTGACCAACCTAGAGGAACGTCAGGTTCCCTGAGAGTTCTCAGAAGAGGTTGTGGTATCAAGTTTTCGTAGTTAAGAAACCACGAGTCGAAAGAAATGTCAGGTTGAGAGTGTCGGTATGTACTGGTGACCTTTTTGGCATCGGAACTGATCTACCTGGAAACAACCGTTTCATTACAGAGACGAAAAATTATTCGACAGATCAAACCAGTATCGAAAAGAAGGTTCCTCGTTTGTAGAAAATTAAAGTACCGATGTCAGTGGTAGACGTCACTAAAACCTCGGGGGGTTTTAATTCAGACAGTGACAAAGGTAACAAAGGGTCAGATAAACGATACTTTAATACCCTGGTCTACGGTACTAGAATCAAAAACTTACTACTCAAAATTGGGTCGAAAAAGTGAGAGGAGAAAGTGAAAGTAGTTCTCCGACAAATCAAGAAAAAGTGAAAGACGGTATTCCCACCACCATAGACGTATAGACTCCAATAACTATAAAGAGGGTCGTTGGAACTAAGGTCGAACACGAAGTAGGTCAGGTCGTAAAGAGTTCTACATAAGACGTATGTTCAATTTATTCGTCCCACTGTTATATGTCCGAAATGCATGAGGAAAGAGTTAAATCTTAACCAGCCAACAAGGTACAGGTCAATATTAACAACGAAGAACTGGATGTATGTCTAAAGAGTTCTCCGTCCAGTCCACCAGACCATAAGGGCAGAGAAATTTTTAAAAGTTATCACCTTCATTGTTTATCTAAGTTCCCTAATCTAGACTCTCTCACGGACTTCTTGATACCTGTCTCCAAGTGCTGTAACATGTCCTCGAGTAGAACCTACTAGTTCTGGTAGGGGTTCTTTTTCTTTACGTTTTTTCCGTTTTACCACCAGACTCTTCCGGAAGACTTATCGACTCTTTTCTTCTTTTCGATTTCCGTTTCCTCTTTTCCTTTCTATATGGGTAAACTTACGTCTCAAGGTTTCTTATCGTTCCTCTCTATTCTTTCGGAAGGAGTCACTAGTTACGTTTCTTTATCTCCTTTTGTTATCTTACCCTTTCTGATCTCTAGAGAAGTTCTTTTAATCTCTATGGTTCCCTTGTAAAGTGCGTTTCTACCGTGTTATTTCCTGTCTTTAACATACTTGGATCGTCTTCGTCTTCTATAATTCTTCTCCACCGTTCTTATGTGTCTTCTTGCTATGGTTTTTCTAGAAGTACTGGGTCTATTGGTGTCACTACACTAATGAGTGTATCTCGGTCTGTAGGACCTTACACTTCAGTTCACCCGGAATCTTCGTAGTGATACTTGTTTCGATCACCTCCACTATCTTAAGGTCAACTCGATAAAGTTTAGGACTTTCTACTACGACACTTTCACGACGTGAGTTATACGGTTGTTTAGACCTTTTGAGTAGTCACCGGTTTCCTGAGCTTTTCCATTCAATAAGATTAGGGTCTCTTTCCGTTACGGTTTCTAACAAGTTTGATGGTGTGTTAACATGAATAGAGTGTGAGATCGTTTCATTACGAGTTGTAAGAGGTTCGGTCCGAAGTTGTCATGTACTTGGTACTTTAAGGTCTACAAGTTCGACCTAAATCCTTTCCGTCTCCTTGGTCTCTAGTTTAACTGTAGACAACCTAGTAGTTTTTTCGTTCTCTCAAGGTCTTTTTGTAGATAAAGACGAAATAATTGATATGGTTTCGGAAACTGACACACCTCGTATTGTTTGACACCCTTTAATATGAGGTATCTTTCAATATAAGAGAGAACTCGGGTGATCGTTGATCTACCGTGAACCGTTTCGGTAGTGGTTGGAGGTATGACCGTTTAGGTCACTAGTGAAGAGTCCAGAATCGACAGTTATGAACTGTCGAAAGTAGTGAGTGAGGAAAAAGGGGAACAGTGTACGGTAAATCCAGACCAAAAAGAGTACGGAATATACAACGAGAAAGAACTTAGGAAAAACGACTTAGTCGTAAAAAGGAATTGGAGATTACAACCACGTGGGTCTTGAGACAAGAACTTGCAGGAGAGATTGACTTGAATAAGGGTCACTAGAGTACGTCAGAGGAAAGAAATTACGGAAAGGAGACTCGAGGTTTGAAATAAACGAGTCGACGGAAGTAGACAACACTAATCTAAAGGTGGTTCACTACGTCTTGGTGTCGTTGAGGAGAAATTAGGTCACTGGGTGTGTGCACGGGAGAAGGTCTTCCGCACCTAAAGTCAGGAACCACGAGGGGAAACTGGGATGTTCATCATTGACGGGGAATAGAGAGGACAACAAAACAACAAATCAACGATTCAGTACAGGTTGAGAAAACGTTGGGGAACTTATCATCAGGCGGTCTGAGGAGAGAGGTACCTCAAAGGGTCCGTTCTTATGACCTTACTCAACCGTAAAGGAAGAACTCCCCTAGAAAGGTTGGGTTCCTAGTTTGGGTGCAGAGGACATAATCGTCCGCCTAAGGAATGGTGACTCGATGGTTCCTTCGGCATAGAGACGATCAGGAGGTGATAAACCAATAAAAACGAAGGATAATCGGTCAGGGACTCAGGAATGAGGTCAAGGAACTTAAGTAAGAAATATGATTTCAAAGGATAAAGTCTATTGACACACCAAAAAGAGAGGATTAATCTAGATCACCATGTAGGTATCTAAATAGAAAAATATAATTATATAAATGACTTATAACTTAGTAACCCTAGTATCTAATAGGAACCCACGATTACTAATTACAAGAGGGTCTCTACGAAAGATTATAAATAATTATTGTATACTTTATCCAGTTTAGACTTGTTAAAACTCGTACAACAAAAGTAACCAAAGTAGTATAACAATATAAAAAATGTATATATCTTTACTTTACATAAAACCCCATTAAACTCCAAGTCAAAAGAGAGATATAAAGGATCTTAGAGAAACGGAAAAATACCCTTTTTCTTTAGACGTCGACGGTATGCGTCTCTGTTTGTGTGTTTGTGTGTGTGTGTATGTGTGCCTTCCGTGTACACGAATTAAGTTCCTTGTTAACTAAGCGGATTCAAATAAGAATCGATAATATAAGAATCGATAAAGATTAGTGTACAATTAATTAAAGGAGAATCTTTCACAATCTGAAAAGAAGTGTTATAGCGACACGTAAAAACAAGAAACAGGGTTTAGAGACATCGAAAATAAATACATCTCCAAATCTAATGTAACAAAATGAAATATCGGAGCGTCTATTTTTCCTCGAAAAAAAAAAAAGGGTGTCATTATGTGTCATGTTATTACATAGACAAAAGTAAAGAGAGAAATCTACAAGGAGATTTGTGTTACGTTATTTAGTTGAGAAACCTCTTAAGGAAATGTTTATAATGATTTATACAGTGTTTTACAGTAGTTACTATCACTACCGCTATGTTTCTAAGAAACAGTGCGAGGACTGAGAGACCCCTTACCATGACTATAAAGTGGTAGTTTGTACTATAACCCGAAATCCAACTCTATATGATCCGTGTATACAATCCTTAGGATAAACAGAATAAAATTATTCGTGAAAAATTTACATTTTATTCACAATTAATACGGAAAAATCGTTTAAAACTTAAATTTTATGAAAAAACCCTACCCCCTAAACAACAATCGAGACAGTCCATCCTCCTTTAAAGGGGGATGGGGAGTACTCAAGAAAGTTGACCAGATTACTAATTTAACTGTGTTCTGTCCAATTGTCCTCTTTTTTTTTAGATTAAGAGTCACCTAAGAGTATCGTTACTCTGGGGTTTCACTAGTCTTGTCCAACAAATATAGTAAAAATTTGTCTCCTTGTTAATAAACCTTTCTACATTGTTTTGTCTGCCCGAACACGAACCCCGTCGACTCATTACTTCTTCATTGTTTTAAACAAGTATATCGAAAGATTCAGAACTTAAGGGATTCAGACCACTACATAAGATGGGAGGACCATGTCCCATGGAAGTGTACCTTCTAAATAAAAGGTGAAAATCCCCCTTTCGTCCTCTACTCTTATTCAAAAAATTAATAAAAAAAGTGACCACCAAAGAGTCCAGTGAAATTAAGTTTTATTAGGTGTACGACAAAAGGTAACACCAACATGGTCAAATGTAAGGAAGGTTGACACAGGATTCAGAGGGAAAAGAGGAGTAAGAACGGTTGTAAACTATAAACACACCAGAAAAACTACTGTCGGTAAGACTGTCCATACTCCACTATAGAGTAACAGCAAAACTAAACACAAACGGATTACGAATCGTACCTCTTCCGTTACCGTGGGGTAAGGTCACAAGAACGGACCTCTTAGGGTCCCTGTCCCCTCGGAGTACCCGACAGCAGATACCCTAGTGTGTCTCAGTCTGTGCTGACTTCGTTGAATCGTCGTCGAATCGTCGTTACGAATCGTGCCTCTGCCGTTACCGTGGGGTGAGGTCGTGAGAACGGACCTTTTAGGGTACCTACCTCCTCGGACCATCCGACGTCAGGTACGCCAGCGATTCTCAGCCTGTGTTGATTCGCTGAAGTGAAAGTGAAAAGTGAAAGTACGTGACCTCTTCCTTTACCGTTGGGTGAGCTCATAAGAAGGGACCCTGTCTCCTCGGATCACCCGACGACAGATACCCCAGCGTGTCTCAACCTGTGCTGACTTCGTTGAATCGTCGTCGTCGTCGTCGTTACGAATTGTTACAGAAAAGTACGTTTTTTCTTTGTCTGAGTGTCTACTCCGTCTCTTGTTTGATCACCAATGGTCACCTCCTCTCCTCCACCCCTTCACGAAGTCCCCCAATTCTCCGTATCTCCACAAAAAGACAACAACTATAAAAACCACTTATTGAAACCCTCCGGGATAAGTTTAGTTTCTAAGAAAAATCCCATGACACTTAAACATTTTCTTCACATAGAAAAATAACCGTTAGATAACGATCCTTAGTCATTCATCGAGGTAGCTAAGAGAAAAAAGATGAAACACTGATTTTCTTTGAGGAAATAGATAATATTGGATTAGAGGTTTCACTGTGTAAGATTGAAGACGACATAACACAAAAGACGTAGGGTATTGGAGTCAAGTCAAGTCAAGTCAGTGAGTCAGCACAGGCTGAGAAACACTGGGGTACTTAGTGTCGTGCGGTCCGAAGGGACAGGTAGTGGTTGAGGGTCTCAAGTGAGTTTGAGTACACGTAGCTCAGCCACTACGGTAGGTCGGTAGAGTAGGAAACAGCAGGGGAAGAGGAGGACGGGGGTTAGGGAGGGTCGAAGTCTCATAAAAAGTCACTCAGTTGAGAAACGTAGGACACCGGTCTCATGACCACAAAGTCGAAATCGTTGCCAGGAAGGTTTCTTGTGGGTCCTGTCTAGAGGAAATCTTACCTGACCAACCTAGAGGGACGTCAGGTTCCCTGAGAGTTCTCAGAAGAGGTTGTGGTGTCAAGTTTTCGTAGTTAAGAAACCACGAGTCGAAAGAAGTGTCAGGTTGAGAGTGTAGGTATGTACTGGTGACCTTTTTGGTATCGGAACTGATCTACCTGGGAAACAACCGTTTCATTACAGAGACGAAAAATTATACGACAGATCCAACCAGTATTGAAAGGAAGGTTCCTCATTCGTAGAAAATTAAAGTATCGACGTTAGTAGTAGATGTCACTAAAACCTCGGGGTTTTTTATTTTAGACCGTGACAAAGGTGACAAAGGGGTAGATAAAGGGTACTTCACCACCCTGGTCTACGTTACCAGAATCAAAAGACTTACAACTCGAAATTCGGTTGAAAAAGGGAGAGGAGAAAGTGAAAGTAGTTCTCCGAAAACTCAAGGAGAAGTGAAAGACGGTATTCCCGCCACAATAGACGTATAGANAAAAAATGAGAGGAGAAAGTGAAAGTAGTTCTCCGAAAACTCAAGGAGAAGTGAAAGACGGTATTCCCGTCACAATAGACGTATAGACTCCAATAACTATAAAGAGGGCCGTTCGAACTAAGGTCGAACACCTTCAGGGTATCTGATTGGGAACATATTACACCCTCTCCCCGACGAGTTCCCACGGTTATGATCCTCCGTCTCCACTACCTCACGGTAGAATCTTCGACCGTCGGTGTGATCTGGAAGTCACTTCAGTAGGTTTTCAGACTTTAACCGAATCTCAACTGGTAACAATTTAAGACACGAATGATAGAAACAGATTATAAGGTGTTATTCTATACACAACCACTAGAAAACACCCGTTCAAGGACTGAGTTTACTGTCATTTTGATAATAAAGTGATGACCTGTACGACCCGAAAGAAACCCCTACATAAGTAAGTTGTCAAAAATCTTAAATAGGGTAATCGAAGTCGACTGATTTTCAAATTGACTTCTCGTTGATATCACTCATAAAAGTTCACGTAAAAACCATTGGTAACAATCCTTGATTACGAAATAGTCATAATTGAATGATTAAACCACTTAGTGGAAATACCTACAGGGTCATAACTTAGTAGGAATCTAAACCTCCTCCTTGGGAAACTCCGTCAGTAGTTCCTGAGGTCGACGTCTATTCGATTAAGTTCTAGTAGTCTTTGGTTTCATAAAAGTCTCGTTGATTGAAAGGTTTTATTATCGACATTAATTGATACAAAAAGACCACATATACAAGTACCGAGACTTAGTGTGTCAAATAACCCATTCTGTACTACATGAAAAACAACTTAAATAATAAACGTCTACACCATTTGTAAGTTCGGGTGGTCCATCTGCTCTCAATTAAGAGAAATAATAGACCCGAAGGGACCACCGAGTCTACCATTTCTTAGACGGACGTTACGTTCTCTGGACCCAAACTAGGGAACACCCCTTCTAGGGGGCCTCTTCTCTTACCGATGGGTATAGAACTGAATTTCTTCAATAGAGGTTCGTACAGGAAATTATGAAGACTTCGTAGAGTATATTACTGTGACAAAGATCTTTCAGAAACAATTAACCTACCTTATACTTTCCGTTAAAAAGTTTATGTTCTCATTGAGTTCTCTGTATGATTATGGAGCTATCACGGGTTCACTAAACCGAAAATTTTGAAAGGGTCTAAAAGACTTTTCTCCGGTCTAGTAGAAGAAAATAATAAACTACTAACAATGAGATGTTCAGACTCCATCTTCCTAGTCCTCGGACTCTTGTTCGGAGGTTAAAATTTTACCCCTTTTACTCGTACAAACTGAAGGATAAAAGAAATCACGTGACTTTTACCAGAAAGGGTTGAATTTCAAGAAAACAGTTTCCCCACAAAGAACAAATGACTGGAACATCCTGTGGTCGACCTTCACTCATGATTAAATATAAGAAATTAAAACAATAAAACCTTACGATGTATTTACTTTAGTATATCATACATTGGAAACTCTAACTGAAATAAAGTGAGGCGTATTAAGGGCTCTAGATAGGTTCAACAACGTATATAGTGATCGAACAAGGAAATATAACAACTTATCGTAAGGTACCATACCTATTTGTTATTGTATAAATTGTAAGTGGATAATTTCCTGTAAAATTAAAATTAAAAAAAGGGTTCGAAACCGGTCATGTCAAGTCAAGTCAAGTCAACGAGTCAGCACAGGCTGAGAAACGCTGGGGTACTTAGTATCGTGCGGTCCGTAGGGACATGTTTTATTTATTTTTTACTTGTCTTGGGACGACACTTGTAAGATTGCACGACGACGAAGATTCAGCGAAGTCAGCACAGGTTGTGACACCCAAAACATAATTGCATTTAAAGGTAAAGAGACCCTACCTACGAGCCATCACCCTCACGACCTAGTGCACCATTCGTACATAAATCAAAAAATTCTTTGGTGGTTTTATAAAAGGTTTTACGGGGTAAAATAAAAGAGTGACATACTCTCTAATCTCACACCTTTAAGTATGGTCGTAAAGTAAAAAGAGTGATAATAAAATAAAGTGAACCGATTATCCACACATAATCATAGAGTAGTATCAGAATTAGACATAAAGGGATTACCGATGATTACAATTTGTCGAAAAGTACACGAAAGAATAGTACACAATACAGGAGAAGACACTTTATCGAGACATTAAAAACGGGTAGAAAATTACCCTATTAAACCCAAACTACACACACACACACAAAAAAAATTGATTACTCCAACCTTTCAAGAAATATATGAAATTCTGAAAACAGTATATACACCAAACGCGTATAAAGTAAATACGGATACGAACACAAAAATAGGAGTGTCTCTGAAAGTGGTTTGTTTTCCAAAATGAAAACTACTCTAAATGGTCAAAAAAAGAAATAACCTAGTAAAACCAAAGTAGAAACCAATCGAGATCTAGGGTTCATAAAAATATAAAAAAAGGATTTTATAACTATGAAAATGTAAATTTGGATGGTAGGTAAAAATCAAAGAAAAACATTTACCAAACTCCGAATCCACCTCCAAGAATAAAGACGGATAACAAGGTAGTAATAAACAACCTTTTTTGATAAGGAGGAGGTAATGTAAAGAAAAAGTAACAGTTTTTAGTCAACCGGTATGAACACACTCTGACAAACACCCAGAAAAGACCAGGTGACTATGTAACTAGATGGGAAAAGGGTAATGACACGTCAGAACTATTGACATTATGTATCATTTGGAACTTGGACCCCTCTCACCAAGGAGAGTGAAGTAAAAAGAAAAAGTTTTAATAAAATATACAAGATCAAGGATATCGACCGTCGATTATCAAAATTCTCCGAAACCCCCAAAACAAAATGAACACCTAAGAACAAAAGAAGATGTGTCTGATAGTACCGCAGAAGTATGTCTTCCTTAAAATAAAGGAGGAAAACCTAGGTATAGTATACGGAAATCAAAGAAAAAGAACAGACTAACGTGTTACCTCCTGAAATCACACTTTAGTTTACATTACAACTCCTACCTACAGAAACGGAACAAGGATTGGAAAACCCCTTCGTAATTCAGAGAGAAGTAATCATACTACAATGGACATCCTATAGACATCCACATAAAGTAATCTATGTTTTTCGAGAGAAGATGAGGATCAGACAACTCTAAAAAATTATTCTATTCCTACTGTGTAAAACAGTTTACAAAGAGGACGTAAGCAGTTACATTAGCACAAAAGAAGAAATATGAAAATTAGACGACTCAACGTAACTAAATAAAATTCGGTCAGAACGTAAGAAACTGGAGATATGTAACGACCTGAACTAGACGATTATGACACAGTCACAAGTATTCTTTGTAACCGGACATAAACCAAAAAAGAAGATGACAAAATCAGACTAAAATCATAATCTCATTAAAACCTGAGTACTTAACCCTTTACAAAATAGAAGAAAATAAAAGACCTTCTCTAACACATTTTTGTCACAATATAGAACAAATTTGTAAACCATCTTTAGAAGTTACTTTGGTCGACCTAGACTTACAAAATCGATGATAAAGCTAAAGAAATTCTATATTCTTATAAACTTAAGAGATTAAATAGAACCTACTTGAGAAGATCAAACACAACGAATATCCTGAGGGAATAATAGTAAAATTATCAAACAATAAAATAGGAGACAAACTAAAAACTCTAACCATTAACTACAGAAGAGAGAGAATGATAGTCAGACCTATGTCGAATAAGTCAACATAACTAGAAAAATTTTCTTAAAAAACAAAGTGACTAAAAAGACAAAATTAGAATAACTCAAGAGAAAAATAAGAAAGAAATACGAATTAACTTGAATAAAACGGGAAAAAAGGGTGTCGAATTGTACCTTTGAATCTAATTACTGAATTCTTGAAAATGGAAGAGACTATAATTGTAAATTACGATTTAAAGGAAGATTCGATCGAAATTGATGTAAAATGTCTAAAAAATAAAATAAAAAAAAATGTGTGTTTTCAGTCAAAATAAAGACATATGGTTGTTACTTGTTTATCTTTTTTTAAAATTCTTTTAATATTTTGATATTCTCATAGTTTGTAAAGTTTATGGATTCTTTATTTACATTGTTTGTTATTCTTTTAAATGATGTGATTTTTGACGTTCTGTAATGACTCTTAGTCTCTACTTTTCTACTTTATAAAGAAAAAAAAAATCAAAAAAAATCAAAAAATAAAAAATTTAAAATTTTAGAAATTAAGAATGTACGCAAAAATGTCTAAAAAATTTAATTTGAAAAAAATAAAACTCTAGTAATATCTGAGTATCTGTCAACATTCTTTATTATGTCTCTATGGTACATGGGAAGCGGCCCCAGGTCGGGGTCACCTAGGTCCCTTAAGCTTCCCACCTGCCGCAACCGCACCTTTCTGAACAAACAAATAATTACATTCTAATCTAATTCTTTGATATCACATCATTCTTCTAATTCACCTCCTTCTCCCGACTTATCGAACCAAATGCGCCTTCCGGTTATTTTAAGGTCTGTTCCTTAAACGTGGTAGATGCAACCCGGTGGCCGCGGGCGAACTTATAGATTCCCACGGAGCGGAATTCGAGGGAAAGCACGCCCAGAATTGTCGGTCCCGTTCATTCATCTGGACCGCTCGGAGGCGTGAGGTCCACCTCTAAGTCGGACTTCAATTTCATTTCTCGTCTCTCTTCCTTTCCATCTCTTCTTCTTTCTCTCTCTTTCTGTGCCCCCCTCGGTCTCAGGGTTCTTTGGTCCGACTCTCTGATCAAGCTCTTCGACCAGGCTCTTTGACCGGGGGCCGGGGACCGGAGGAGGAAATAACAAGTCTTCCGGAAAATATGAAAACTATTTTGTACCTCTAGTTACCTATTGTGTTTTAATACATCGCAAGCGTTGGGTCTAAGAAAGACATATAGTAAAACATATGTTTTCCAGAGTCCACTAAATGTAATAGAAGACCGGTTCTCCGAACAATTGTGAAAAACCGAGAGAAGGAATTACTTACAATTAAAACAAAGGGGACTTCACAAAAAGAAATTAGACGTAGAGGAATTTCGTAATTTCAATGTAGAGATATCTTGTTTCCACGTCACCCTATATTGTTTCTTCCATGAATTGAGTTTCTAGATTACAACGATTATGGTCCAGATGATGAACAAAAAGATATATGGTTGATATAGATTTTTATTTCCTATACTTTTAAACCGTCGTTCGTAACTGAGTTGTTTACTTTGAAAATTAGTCAGGATAAGATTTCTAAAACTGAGAAGCCTTCGGGGATGTAAGGATCCTACAAAATTCGAAGGAAACGGAGGACGCCAGTCGTCCGGAGTTTGTTAGTGTACGCGTCGACATGCTCAGGACGTCCGTCCGATCTTTCGGTAGCCTCCCCAAAAACCTAACTTTGTGAGAAAGTTTACGTCTTCTGATTTCGGGACTTAACTGAAAAAGGTCTTTTACAGTCTTCTCACCTTTTCGTCTCGTGTTTTCGGCCGTCTAAAAACAACCCCATGTACGAATCCTTAAAGGTCTCCCCAGGGACTTCAGACTCGTGCGGAACGCATACAGTCGAAGGAAGGAGTACTGGAACAGTACCCGCCCTAAGGAGTGTGACCGAAGGCCGTTGGGAATTGGGTCAAAGTGGGTTTCCATTACTCTCCCATTGTCCGTCCTTCCGGTCCCCAGAGATTTGTCTCCTTTATCTGACGTTCACAGTCTGTAAAAAAGAGAGAGAGAATTCACCGTTCTCCTTTGTTTAGTCACAATCTAAAAGAGGGGAAGAGATGTACTTAAATTTTTCTCCAAAGGAAATTTTAAGACACGACGGTATTGCTGTGGTCCAAGGTGGACTTGAATTGAAAAGAGTTTGGAACTCGATTGGTTACGTAAAAAGAATACCTTTATAAACAGAATTCGATACAATTACTTGATACATAAATGGGATCTGAGACAGAAGTTCCACCAAGACGGATTCTGAGTCTTGACTGAATTGTTTGGTCATACAAAATGAGTACGTTTATAAGAGAATTCGATACAATTACTCTTATATAAACGAACCTTTGGACGGAAAGAAGTTCTAAGTACAGTTAGTAAAATACTGGCCTCTGTTGAGTTTGAAACACGGTTACAATAGAGTTTTATGTAAAACTCCCACTCCCCGGATCACGGTCAGAGACTCGAAACTCTGTAAAGGAAAGAGGTTAATCGTCTGACGATCTTCGATATATTGTAGATCAATTTCTGATCGTCCCCCCGTGAGACGGAGGAAGACTACAGATACAGTTTTCGAAAGAGATAGAGAAAATATGAAATTATTTTGAAATAATGTGTTGTCGAGACTCACTAGTTCGGAGCAGTGACTGGGACCTAACTTAAGGAGAGGAGGCCTTCGGTTCTTAGGACCGCAGAAAACAGCGAGTCGTTGTTGGAAAGTGAAACGAAGGGACCAGCCCGAATCAGACAGACAATGGTTGTGTCCACGACATGAGTAGGGAGGGCCAAGATGGTGTCTCCACCCCACCTCCACGTGGTCCCCATCTGGACTACCTTAGGGTCTAATTACAGGTCACAGAGTGGTAATTTTAGAACGAACGGAGACTACGGTGGACCCCACGTTATCTCATTGGAAGACCTTACGGAGAGTTCGATTCTGGCAATCCCCTTTATAAGTAGAGGTCCTCACGGACACGTCCTGGGACTCAAATAAGGACTGGTGTTATTCTGACCATGTTTGTATTTTTTGTAATACAAGGAAGACTCGTAGTGGTGTGGTCATATTCACTATCGTTTTCTTTACCACTTCCCGACCGGTCACTCCTTTTTTACTAAAAACAGGAGTTCAATAATCCCGGTCAGGAAGGTCAAATAAGGGTGTCTAAGGTGTCTTTGTTATAGATTCTTTAACCCTGTTTTCGGTGACCTCTCGGAGAAGACCAGGTGATTCTCGATCGTAATGGTTTCCTTCTTCGCACGACATGAAGGATAGACTCATTGGAAATTGGACTCTATACGAGAACCCCGATCTTAAGGTAGATCGAAACCTTGAAAGTTGAGGATCGTTCCGATCCGTGAAGAACTGATGGTTAGGTTCAAACCCTAAATTCATTGTCATGTGTCATTGTCGTATCTAGTGTTCAGGGAACTTTCAGACACTAGGATGTCTAATCCAATCGTCAAGATTAAGGGTCCCTCAATACTTTACCAGTTTCTCTGACCTGGTAAGAGTCGGTAAAAAGAGGTGTACGAATCGGGTAAAGACCGACGAGGGGAGTGTCCCTCCGACCTACAGAGTACCGTAACCGTCCAACCATATTTGGGGACTGTCCCGAGGGGAAAGGTCCCGACGGAAGTCAGTAATGTTTCGTGGAGTTTTGTCGTCTAGTCCCGAGGAGTAAACGAAGCGAGTCCCACACAGTAAGTAAGTGTGTTCGTGTGGCATCAATCATTTCATGTCGTCTTTTGCACAAAAGATCCTCTTCTTTCTTGATCGCGAGGTTCACAGGAATGGAAGAGGACTTCTTAGGGCCTGTTCGGGGGTCCTACTACCCAACAACGACTCGGTACTTTCTGCGGTCCTAAGAACCGGAGACCTCTTCTCCTTAAGTTAGGTCCCGGTTACTGTTCCGAACAGTGAGTCTCAAAAACGCATTATTTCAAAATGATTTCACATTTTCTCTATCTCTTCCGAAGACTGTATCTGTAGTCTTCCCCCGTCTTTCTCACTGGGGGACGATCAGAAATCGGTCTACAATATATCGACGAAGACGACGACGACGACGATTCAGTGAAGTCAGTATAGGTTCAGACACGCTGGGGTATCTGCCGTCGGGTGGTCCTAGGGGACAGGGACCCTAAGAGGTCCGTTCTTGTGACCTCACCCAACGGTAAAGGAAGAGGTTACGAACTTTCACTTTTCACTTTCACTTGAGCGAGTCAAAACAGGCTGAGAATCACTGGGGTACCCGACGTTGGGTGGTCCGAGGAGGCAGGTACCGTATCTCGAAGATCGTAAGACGATTAACCTCTTTCCTTTACAGAGTTTTGAGTCTCTGACCGTGATCCGGGGAGTGGGTGTCGTACGTAAAACTCTATTGTGACCGTGTTTTACTCACCCGGTATTTTACTGACTGTACTTAGAACTTCTTCCCGTTCAAAGGTTCGTTTATATAAGAGTATTTGTATCGAATTCTCCTGTAAACGTACTCATTTTGTATGACCAAACACTTCAGTCAAGACTCAGAATCTGTCTTGGTGGAACTTCTGTCTCAGATCCCATTTATGCATAATTCTGTTTATAAAGGTATTCTTTTTACCTTTTTGGAATCGAGTTCCAAACTCTTGTCAATTCAAGTCCACCTTGGTCTACAACAATGCCGTTGTGTCTTAAAATTTTCTTTGGAGAAAAATTTAAACATATCTCTTCCCCTCTTTTAGAATTGTGAACAAACAAAGGAGGACGGTGAATTCTCTCTCTATTTTTACAAATAAAAATAGAGTATTTTTTACTGTGAACGTCTTATAAAGAAGATAAACCTCTGGGGACGGGAGGGACGGACAATGTCAGAGTAAGGGGGAAAAAGAAAATCCTCTTAATCCAACGGATCCCTTTCTCCGTAGTAAGACCAAGATATTGACGAAGACTCGACTATTTCCCACAGCAGGGATTTGACCACTCCGTTGTACAAGAGGCTTGGGAGTATTACTCTCAGAGACTAGGTCCCCGGGGTTCATCATCAACCTCCTTCGACGACGTCAGCGTCCCCAAACTCGTTGGTAAACATTGAATTTTCGGAAGTACGCTGATCTTTGTTTAGGTCGATGTGTCAATGTCTACGTCCCTCGTTTGTCGTCTTTGTCTTCCTAGTCTTAATTACGTTAATCCTATCAAAAGGTGATACCCCATGATCAATTGCAGAGGGTTTCACTCCGTTAACTCCAAAGTCTTCATAGGTATCGGACTCAGTAGAACAAGTACACAAATCATTTCACTCATTGTAATCACGAGTATAATCCATATATACATGTCGTGACCCATACTTATTACCGTGTTCAAGGAGGAACACGTCGACAGACTTATAGATTCCGGTTAGACAAAACATTTTGGTAGAAAAATTAAACATAAACAAGTCGTAATTCTCGACTTTATCGAAAGACTCTGAGAACATTTCGGACAACTCATTTCAATCAGTCTCGTAGGCGAACATTACATTGTAGACATCAAGGGTCTCTCCCTTGATTGTGACATCGGTTTATTGACATGGTCACTTTATGTCTGGAACGGGTCGTTCAAGATTCCACACCATTTAATCGTCCGAAGAGACCTTTGAGACTTTTATACTTTGGTACTTATTTTCGATCTGGATCCCATGTGGAGAGATAGGTCGGTCCCCCTTCGGTACGGGTATCCATTCTCGGTGTATAGGTCATCCAGGGCAAACCTCGTTCCGCCGTACTGACTCTATAGGTCAGGGCTAGTCGCGGACCGGTCTGTTTCCCTTCTGGACTTGATCCCAACCTTTTGTGTTCTTACTAATGTAGCGTACAAAGGAATCCGTTTTTTGGCTCAACAAAGGTTAGTAATATTAATTCAACAACCGATTGAAGACCCCTACCGAGATAAACAAGGATCGTATAACACCATGATCTATAATCTACAGGGAAAGGTCCTCAATCGGAATATTTGAGTAGGGTATAAACTATTTGTAGTCCATTTTTCGGTGGTCTAGATCTGGGTAAATGGAAGAATAGTAAGATGGTTCTGTTACATATTAGTTTTGATTTTCAGTGTAATGCAGGTATCAATTTCATATTTCACAACGTGGTCAGGTAAAATCCTAACAATCTACAGTAGTCTACTTCTTCTCCGTAGTGTATACTAACAACAACAGCTTCCATAAACGTCTGTACCTTTTTTCAGGAAAGGAACTTCGCCTTTACGGGTGGTACCCTTCGGAAGGTGACTACTTCTCCCCTCACGAGGTGTCTGGGTCGTCAATCTGACTAACACCTTACGTCGTATCCTTACTAGGGTCCTGTCCTTCCGTAACAGAACTCCTAGTTTACCGTCTGAGTCCTAAAAACCTCAGTCGTCTTCGTCCGAGTGTATCTAAGAGTCCGGGTAGACTTTTCATGTTTCAGTCTCGTATCTTTCATTTCTGTATTTTTCTACAGTGAATCAAGACCAGTCCCACGGTGGACAATTGAGTTCACATTACATGGGTGCTTAGTTAAGGACCCTGAAACTGTCGACACCCTCTTCTTTCTTATTGGACCATTTCCGGAAGGGTCTCTCCGAGTTCCCTAACCGGGGGTCTAGGGTTACAAAAATAGTCCTGGAACTAAGAACTGAGTTTATCTCCGAACGAACTGAGTCTCCGACCCAGTCCTCAGTGGAGGACCTCAAGACAATTACGGACAACTTTTTGACTCTCGACTCAATGTATTAATCAATTAAGGTTCCGAAGTCCCGGATATTGTTACAGACACACATTCTTTCCGGAAGGTATTTATGTAAGTTTCCCCCTGTCACGGAGTAACACCCCCCCCCCCCCCCAACCACCCGTCAAGATCGGGAATAATTTCGATACCCATCTTAAAATTAGGTGAACAGGACGTAGAGAACTCAATTAAACGCGTCAGTAATAGAAAAAAGTTTGAAAGGACTCAAACCCCCAGAGGTCCTTGTCACATTCATTATAAGATAAGGATCTCTAAAACTGTGGGGAATTCAATGTCGTCGAAATTTCCGTCTCGGTAACAGTGAGACTTCCGAGGTACCGTCGGGTTTGGACCCTTATTAAAGTACCTAATTTTAAGAACATTGGAGGAATCGGACAAGTGTACTGTCCCTTTTCAGACTTAGGTAAGTCATTTTCATAGGTGGGTTTGAAAATTCGTTCTTACAGGTGAACGAAAACCGTATACTCATTTTAGTTAAAGGGTCAGGAGAGGTCCTATAAAAGATGAAACAACCTTGGGTCTAAAACGAACGAAAAGTCAGAAACCCAATAAAAAGACTGTTTGGAGTGTAGAAAACTATTAAAAGAAATTTCAAAAACAATACAAAAATGGAAGTTTGTTTACTGTTCGGTAGACTATTCATGAGAGTTGTGGATTTACTTTCGAGACCACGTTTGGGAATTCTTAAAAGGTAACTCGTAAAAGTCCTTAATAAGTAGCAGGTAGGAGTCTGATATTGGTAGGAAATAATCATTAGAAACGAGGAGAAACGAGTATAGAAAGATTAAAAAGGAGTTATATAACACCAAAAAGGACAAGGTGTCCAGGACAGGTCTAGTTTCGGTAGACGTCACTTACTCCAAAGCATTTCACGGGGAAAAGACCGAACTGTCGGTCGGTCGATGAAGAAATCCTGTTATATATCGTCAATTTTCGTCAATTTTCAGAGAGTCAGAGAGACTTTACGAATTATCCAAGAGGACAACGGTAAAATTTGAAAGAAAGGTATAACGTCGAACTCGTACATTTCAGTTTATTCGCATGAATCTTAGTCACATCTATAAATGAGTGACGGGAAACGAATTGAGATCTCGAGTCCATCGGTGCTCGAGGTGATCGACTCGTGAGTAAGGGACCCCCTCTCTAAAACGAAGATTTTGGACAAGTCGGTAGTGGTGTCCCATTGGACGAAATGCGAAGGACAGGGCTTGTTTTCTTGACGGTAGACATTTATAAAGGTACAGTCCTAACAGATTACCCCATAGGTAGTCTAGAAGGGTTCGACGTATCAAATTTCAATCTTTAACTCTTGTTAGTACTAGTCCACAAAACAAAAGGAAGAGTCCTTCCTTTCACCGTCCTAAATTCAAAGATGTTTGAAATTCGATTCAATAACTAGGAAGATTGTTGTTACTGACTATAAATTCTTCGGTTGACAGACAGTAGGTTCATAATTGGAATCGCAAATTCTTATGTGAGGATATCCGACGACCACTCCGAAAACCCCAACACAGTTTTGAGGGTTCCGGTATGGAAAAGAAAGTCGTTGTTTATTTAAGACTGGGACACCCGTTCGAGTTTCTTCCTCGAACGTCCTCTCGTCAGATTTCTCGGAATTTTCGGAAAACTCAGAGACCCCTGGTTTGGTCGAACAGTCAAACCCGGACGACTCAAAGTAAAAATTTAATTATATTTTCGACCCGTTCAAGGGGTATTGAGCCTGAGGTTTACGTCGTCATCGGACACTAAGGATTTTTAGGAGAGTCAACAGAATTTCAGTATCTATCCCCTAGTAAATCATATCCACATTAAGAGTCCTGGATACCGGGATTAGGGAAGACTATACTAATCCGGGTCTATAAATTGTCTAACAACTGTCTCGACTCGGAAAGGGAACTACGGGATATTGACGTCGTACGGTCTTTCAAATTCTTTAGAAGACTCCGGACACTCGTTTGAAGGAGACAGAGTCGTGTCTCGTCTTATAGTAGAGGTATAACATCGTGGTGACGGAGACTCGATAATTTCAAAACATCTGCGGGACTGTTTGAAACGGGTTTGTCCACCCTTGACAGTACTTTAGGGATCCCGTTTTGACAGGTCCAATTGACTCTCCGACCGACTCATCCCAGAAGTTTCCGTTTATCTTTAACTGAAAGGAGACGGTTTCCGTAACTTATCTTCCGTAGAAAATTTAGTTAATGACTCTTTATAAACCGAGTAAGTCCTTAAAGTCTGTTATCTCACATTCCTCATCCGTGGTGCCCATATTTCCTTGATGTCGGAGTAAATAATAAACATTTATAACTTGATCAGAGGTAAATAATAAACTAAAGAAATATGGGTTTTATCCTCACAACGTACCTGACAATACCCCTAAATTATCAGAGACGAGGAAATTTAAGGGTTACTACCCAAAATTGGGAAGGAATTGGAGTCCAAAATCACCATGACGAAAAATACACCTTTATTTGCACCCAGAAACTCGAACTGTCGATGTCCTTATCGTAAAACACGAGTTGGGCGTCTAAAAGGTAGTCGGGTGTGAGATCCTAAATGTAACACAAGTTAATTATCCTCTCTTTCCCTCCCGAGGTATAAGTACTTTTGCCTCCGTACCTGGAACGAGTTATATAGGGAGGGGTTTTCCCCACTCTCTCTGAGGTCCTGCTAGTCTTTAAGAACACTTTTATCGAGTCTCAGGGTCAACGTCGAATGTCCTACTGACTTTATTTTTGCAAATCCATCAGATCGGGGTAATGTCTGCGCCTAGTCCCTCTTTCACCCGGTCCCCGAAGTCATTCGTCTCATCCAACGGGGTCGCAGGTTTTCCTTTAGTTACCTAACCGGGGGGTGTCGATAATTATGGCCCCCAAGGAGTCCACATTAATCCGGTCCTCGAACATACCCCTGGGGGCCCGTGGAAGTCAGGACTAACAGAACTTTAAGATTGGGGACTTTGGATGTGGAGACCCCTGTCAGAAAGGAGGTCACACCAGGGAACGTCTGGTCTGTACCTCGGTCCCCACCGAATCTACGGACTCCCGTTAGAGCGAACTCCACGGAGAGGAAAGGTGTCATTATCGTTTGGGTAGGGAAAGGTGGACCCAGGGAGACCCGTAAAAAGAGTCCGACAAATTTTTTGCCAAGATTGTCGGTAATGTTCCCGAAGGGGACAAGGAAACAAAAAGAGACGGAAAGAAAGAAAAGGAATATAAGGGATGGTAGTATCTGATAGACTCGGTCAACGTTGTCTAATAGATTTCTGACTAAACCAGGTATGTGGACAAAATTATCGAATACCACCTATAGACCTCGGCTGACTCTTTAGATAGAAAATTGTAGTGAGAAGGGAGAAGTGAAAACCCTAGTTAGAGTCACTTAGACACTTCCCGAAGGGAGTCAAATAGATCCCTAAATGGTCTTCGAAGGAAGAGAAGGACAAAATACAAACGGTTAAACCGTATCAAATTTCAGAATCGTACACGAACGGACTCAGGAAGTTCTTGTATAGACTGTTTCACTGGGACTAGGGTAGAAGGAAATCGACACAATATCAGGGTTAGATCCAGATATCAACCCTGACGGACTAAGGGTCACCCCTCCCGTCGATAGAGCAGAAGGAAGAAGCGATGACTAAGTAATGGTTCGGTAAGTAGAGGTATCCGTTGGTGAAAGGGGTTTTGAACTCAAAAACTCAACCTTCAATCGTTAACAGGGTCCTATATGTAGTGTAGAAAGGTTCATTCCAGTATTTCGTCTCATTGTGGGAATTTTCGAGATTATATAAAAAGACCCAGGAGATTTATTAGAGGGTCTAGGAGGAACTAAGAAACATAAAGAACCATTCTTTTCCCGAATAATTGAGAGTGTCTGACTAATAAAGAGGACCACCCACGAAGTACTTCTCCGACAAGGAGTTGGAGAGTCCGACGAGACGTGTATACTAGGGTCCCTATCTAACCTCTTTGGACGAAAAGAAATAGATAAACAGAGGACAGGAGGTAGAGTAGGACATAAAGTAGGAATCAAAAACGACAGACTCGAAGAGAATGAAGCTAACAGACTTGGAGGTAACTTTAGTACCATCAGACTCTAACAAGACTCTGTCCCCAACAAACCTGGAGATGGACCCGTCAAACTTAGAGTCAAACCCAAAAATGGTTCTGGTTCCGTTGGGAAGGACCTCCCTCCACCCCACCCGACACCAAAGGACTGAAAGTCAAATTAGTCAAACCTCAGGACCCATGCCCCTGTTTCATCCTCCTGTCCTCCCTCGACTTTCAAAGTATGGGTTTAGATATGGGAATCCTGTATTCAGATCGTACAGAGTGTCTCTCTTTTTCCCGTTGTGTATGCGATGAAATTGAGTAAAGGGACCAAAAGACGTCTTGGTCAGATCGATGACAAGCGGTAGGAGGTCACCTATGACACCGGTACGTCATAGTGTATCCTTCTAGTCCGTACAGAAATTCGGGACCCCTAGTTTAGATAGGGTCGAAAAGTCCCATGTCAAGTTTCCTCACTGTGACCTTAACAATCGAGGATAGACATTCTCTCCCCTTTTTTCGTTGGTCACGGGAGAAAGATGACATCCGTAGGGAGGAACGAGATCTACCCCCACATCTGTCTGAAATGTGACTTCGAAAACTCTCCCATTGTCCGTCCTTCCAGTCCCCAGAGGTTTGTCTCCTTCATCTGACGTTCACAGTCTGTAAAAAATAGAAAGAGAATTCGTCGTCCTGCTTTGTTTGTTCACAATTCTAAAAAAGGGGAAGAGATATACTTAAATTTTTCTCCAAAGGATATTTTAAGACACGACGGTATTACTGTGGACCAAGGTGGACTTGAATTGAAAAGAGTTTGGAACTCGATTGGTTACGTAAAAAGAATGTCTTTATAAACAGAATTCGATACAATCACTTGATACACAAATGGGATCTGAGACAGAAGTTCTACCAAGACGGATTCTGAGTCTTGACTGAACTGTTTGGTCATACAAAATGAGTACGTTTATAAGAGAATTCGATACAATTACTCTTATATAAACGAATCTTTGGACGGAAAGAAGTTCTAAGTACAGTTAGTAAAATACTGGGTCCTGTCGAGTGAAACACGGTTACAATAGAGTTTTACGTACGACACCCACTCCCCGGATCACGGTCAGAGACTCAAAACTCTGTAAAGGAAAGAGGTTAATCGTCTGAAGATCATCGATATAAAGCCACAACTGGTAGACCACTACAGGTACACATCTCAGAAGAGAACACAACAACCTTCTCCCACAAACGATACTGGTCACGCAAGAGAACCGTTTTGAGATAATCGAAAAAGGGACGAAGTAAGACATAAGGTTCCGGTTTAAACGGACAATGGGGTCCACAAAGAACTGAAGGATGAAAACGTAAGGTCAGGAGATATTACTTTTCCTGTAGAAAAAATCCACAATCAAGATTTTTCAGAACCTCCAGAAGTATCTTGGTAAGTTGAAGTCGAAGAAGTCGTAATGACCAACCCCGTATCTGAACCTAATGACACTATAACTTACCAAACGGAACCTTTGTCTCTAGTAAGACAGTAAAAACTCTGACGTAGGTTCATGACGTAAAGCCTAAGAAAACAACTGGTACCACCGATGCGGTAAAGAAGACTCCCTAAGGACGGGCGTCATCATCTATATTACCAGTAGACTCAATGTAAGTGGGTTTTAAGACTTTCTCTACCCTTATGGTCTGGTGGACTGAACGGAGAACTCTTTGGATATACGTCCAGTCCTTCGTTGTCAATCTTGACCTGTACCTTGTTGTCTGACCAAGGTTTATCCTTTTCCTCATGTAGTTCCGACATATAACAGTGGGACGAATAAATTGAATATGCGTCTCATGTAGTACTCTTTGTGACCCGACCTTCTTCGTGTTCGACCTTAGTTCTAACGGTCCTCTTTATAATTATTGGAGTCTATACGTCTACTGTGGTAGGAATACCGTCTTTCACTTCTCCTTGATTTTTCGGAGAACTACTTCCACTTTCTCCTCTCACTTTTTCAACCGAATTTCGAGTTTTATGTCTTTTGCTTCTAGTACTGTAGACCAGGGCAGTGAAGTACCCTTTATCTACCCCTTTGTCACCTTTGTCGTAGTCTGAAATAAAAACCCCGAGGTTTTAGTGACGTCTACCACTAACGTCGGTACTTTAATTTTCTACGAATGAGGAACCTTCTTTTCAATACTGGTTGGATCTAACGTATAAGTTTTCGTCTCTGTAATGAAACGGTTGTTTCCAGGCAGATCAGTACCGGTACCAAAAAGGTCACCAGTACATACCTTCACTCTCAACCTGACACTTCTTTCGACTCGTGGCTTCTTAACTACGAAAACTTGACACCACAACCTCTTCTGAGAACTCTCAGGGAACTTGACGTTCCTCTAGGTGGGTCAGGTAAGATTTACTCTAGTCAGGACCCACAAGAAACCTTTCTTACTACGATTTCGACTTTGAGGTTATGAAACCAGTGGAGTACGCTTCTCAACTAAGTAACCGTTTCTGACTACGACCCTTCCTAACCCCCGTCCTCCTCTTCCCCTGCTGTCTTCTACTCTACCGACCTACCGTAGTGGCTGAGCTACCTGCACTCAAACTCACTTGAGGCCCTCAACCACTACCTGTCCCTCCAGACCGCACGACGCTAAGTACCCCAGCGTCTCAGTCTGTGCTGACTCGCTGACTTGACTTAACTTGACTCATCGGTATATTGTAGGTCGATGTCTGATAGTTCCTCTATGAGAAAGACGGGGACAGACTACAGATACAGTCTTCGAAAGAGAGAAAATATGAAATTATTTTAAAATAATGTGTTTTTGAGACTCGCTAGTTCGGAACAGTCACCGGGGTATAAATTCAGAAGAGGAAACCTCCGGTTCTTAGGGTCACAGAAAGTGTCGAATCGTTGTTGGAAAGTCATTGTAGAACGTTTTGAATCATGTTATAGTGTTGGTCCTATAACTGTCGCTACATTAGTTCTATATCTGATAAAGGTAACGATGTTCCTAGGAAAAACAACGGAAAAAATGGGTGTCTGTGAAGAGACGGTGGGGGGAGGAGTTGAGAACCCGGTGATTATATAAGACAAAGAATACGGTAAAGTTCTTACAATGTTTTTAACTTAAAATACCACCCACTAGAAACCCCTAACCGAAAAATTTCATCTGATTAAAAATTTCGTCAAAATCTAAATTTCGTCTTTTTAACCCGTCTCTGAAGTGTACTTGGAGAAGAGGGAGATGTAATGACACCATGTAAACAATGTTAATAACTTGTCGATGACTATATAATAATTGATGTCAGGTATCAAATATAATCCTAAGTGAGAAGTACAACATGTCAAGGTACCTAAAACTGTTTAAGTATTACAGCACATAGGTGGAATATCGTAGTATGTCTCACCAAAGGGGAGGGATTTTCAGGACACACGAGGTGGATAAGTAGGGACGGAGGAGGGTGATAGTTTGGGACTGTTGGTAACTGGAAACATGACAGAGATATCAAAATGGAAAGGGTCCTACAGTAATCAACCTGGGTATACCATACAACAGAAGATCTGACTGAAGAAAGTGAATCTTCACACGTAAATTCCAAGGAGGTACGAAAAAGTATCGAACTATTAAGTAAAGAAAAATAGCTACTCATTATGAGGTAACATACACATATTGTATCAAATAAATAGGTAAGTGGATTAACTTATTGTAGAATCAAAGGTTAAAAACCGTTAACACTCATTTCGACGATATTTATAAAACACACACACTTACTTACATACATATTTAAGTAAACCTATTTATGGATCCTCATGTTAACGACCTAGTTTATCGGTCACAAATGATAATATTCTTCGACACAGAAGACATCTGAATTTCTTGTCTGAACACTTTTGTCCCTCCCTTCCTCTCACACCAAGTTTAACTCTCTCATCCTAATTTTGGACGTGTAATGGTATACATTTTATCTATCGATCACCCTTCAACGACATATTGTGTCCCTTGAGTTGGTCCACGAGACACTGTTGTATCTCCCACGTTACCCCGACCTCCACCCTTCCTCCAAGTTCTCCCTCCCCTGGATACATATCCCCTGGATACATACCGACTAAGTGTAACAACACACCGTCTTTGGTTGTGTTGTAACATTTCGTTAGTAGGAAGTCAATTTTAATTTTCCTTTTTTTTTTTTCCTTTAACACAGAAGGTTTCACCGGCATGGTAAAACGTAATGTTTGTCGTTATTTACACAAAAGGACAACGAGATAGAGGGTGGATCGCAAACCACACCAGTCACAAAACCTAAAACCAGTGAGATTTTCTATACTCTATTATCATTGTAGAGTAACATCAAAATTAAATGTTAAGGGAAGGGACCACCAAGTCTGCCATTTCTTGGACGGACGTCCCGTCCTCTGGACCCAGTCCTTCTAGGGGACGTCACTCCCCCCCCCCCCCCCCCCCCNCCTTCTAACCGTTGGGTGAAGTCACAAGAACGGACCTCTTAAGGTACCTGTCTCCTCGGACCACCCGACGTCAAGTACCCCACCGTTTCAGTCTGTGTCGACTCGTTGATTGTGAATTGTGAATCACTGTATACTATAACTTTTTGAAAAGTACACGAATAAACGATAGACACATAGAGAAAACCACTTTACAGGGAATACTAAAAACAGGTAAAAGATTAATCTAACAAACTATAAAAATTGACAACTCAAAACCTTCAAGAGATGTATAAACATCGACAATTGTTTAAAAGTGTTTGAACAATTAAATTTTGTCATCTTTAAACAAGGGTATATCATAGTCGTCTTGTCTCAGGTTTTAGACGGTTCACGGTCAGGTCACGATCGTCTTAACCAAGAAAGACCTACGAGACTCCCTTTCAAACAGGGGACGAAGGGAGGATCAAAGACCACCGAAGGTCCTCAGATAACACAAGGAACAAAACACCGACATAGAGAAGTCAAAGATGGAAATAGAAAGCACTTTATAAAAGAAGATACATGGAAAAGAAGACAGAGAATATTCTTGTGAACAATAACCTAAATCTGGGATGACCCCAGGAACTCTCAAAGACTCTGGGACCTAATGAGTCTTTTCGTGTGTCCATGGTTGATCTTAGGTTTGTCTCGGACTTACCAACCCTATTTCCTCTTACTCTTCTTTCCACAATCCTTACTTTACTGAATACGTCCTGAATTGTAAGGAGACACCATTGTTCCACTCTCTGTTAAGTAAACGTCTTAGGGTTTAAAACGTCGGTCTAAAAAATTTCCTCCTTTGACAATCACTAGATTATAGTAACAAAATAAAGTCACTTACGTCATCCGATCGAGAATAAAGGTCGTCGTACGATAAACGGTAATCATATATATTATATATATTAATATATATATATTATGTATGTATATATATATTACCAGTATATAATAACCAAGACTACTCGAATCAACCTGGTACATCCTTTCACTTTGAGTTCTACCTTTTCTGTTCTTCCATAGTGAAAAGAAGGATGATCCATCTTTCTCGAACTTCGATTTGAATCAATTTACATTAGGTCCAGACTATTTAGAGTTCTAAAGTTTACTGAGCACCCCATTCTTTTCCTTGGAACTCACTGTCTAACTGGATTGAGTGATGGAAGTATACCTAAGACCGTCATCTCCATTCCTCACCTTTGTACTGAGGTGTTTTACCTAGTGGTAGGGGTTTCCTACTAGAGTAGTCTTACAAGACGATGACGACGACGACGATTCAGTGAAGTCAGCACAGGCTGAGACACACTGGGGTATCTGCCGTCGGGTGGTTCGAGGGGACAGGGACCCTAAGAGGTCCGTTCTTGTGACCTCACCCAACGGTAAAGGAAGAGGTTACGTACTTTCACTTTTCACTTTCACTTCAGTGAGTCAGCACTGGCTGGGAATCGTTGGGGTACCTGACGTCGGGTAGTCCGAGGAGGTAGGTACCCTAAAAGGTCCGTTCTCATGACCTCACCCGACGGTAAAGAAGAGGTAGTCTTACAAAGTTACTAGGTGTTTATGAGAATTTCCCGGTCGGTATGGGGAACAAACCACAATTTAAACAGAAATTTAGCCGAATATAACTAGAGTCGTTCCGTCGTCACTTACCACCGTACTTTGTTCTAGAATTGAGAGACGGGTCCTTAACTTGGACCCATAGGACCTACTCTTGGTCCTTAGGATCGGTGGTCTGGTCGTTCCCGATTTCCGATCTTCGATAAAAGGAGATCTAGAAACGAGGGTCACTTTTTATGTAAATAGTGTCTCCGTCTTTGACATTTACGTTCATGTTTCAAATAATAATCTCTGTATCGTATTGTTGTTCACCCTCTCGGTATCTCTTTAGTGAACAAATCAATTCTGTCTTCGTTCCGTCTCTACGAGTGGACCTCTCTTTCACACCTGCAGGAGGGATCACTCCTCCTCGTGTCATTTCTCCGCCAATTCATTAAATATCAAGAAGGTCCAGAAACAGACGGAAATCGGTTAATAGACCAAAGAAAAAAGTGTGGACTGGATGGGACCCTGTGAGGAGACCCCAAGTGAGTGGGGAGTCGGTTCTACCTAGAGTTTCACTTCCAAAGACCCTCCTCGTTCTGAGCAATACCGGACCGTAATAGGGAACTGAACACTGGGTGTCCTCGGAAAGACACGTACACATCACAGAGGGAACAGAGGTTTCTCCACCCCTGTTCCTAGGGAATTAAGAAGTGAGTTTGTCAAAACGGGGAGAAACAGGACTGATACTGACACTGGAATTCTACAAATGTTCTGTGTTTGTGACCGACAAATGGGACAAAGACAACAATGAAGGACGCCCCCTGACGGGCACTTCCCAATTCAGAACCCTCGACGAGCCGCAATACGTCTCGGAATCCGTGCAGGGATTCGAGGGACAGGGCGGGGGGACTTCTTAAATGACGGGAATTCCGAGGCCCTGCAGAGCCAGAACGTTGTAAAGTATCTTCTATCTAATCGAATAACTATCTTCTATCTAATAGATAAACACTAGACGTGTGTTACCATTCCCAGAACACTAACATAGACCTCTAATTATATGTTAGAACACTTACAGTCTTCAGTGCATGAAATAGGATATATATGACGTCGTGTTATTTCCTTCCGTAGTCGGTAAAACCAGACTAGGAGAGTTGGGGTAGAAAACAGAGAGAGAATAAAAAGAATCGCCCCTGCGAGGTAAGAGAGGGACACGTCCACGTTGAGAACGAACACGACCGGCGCCGTTGAAGGTAAAGTCTCCCGTTTGTCCTCCGACTAACATTTATGGAATTGACCTCGGGTGGATAGAGAACAGAGTCCTTTACGATTGTCAACATCCGTAGGTCGGGCTTCGGGTGTGGAAGCACGGTGTACTTTACCTTTGTCCTCCGGTTAACATTTACAGATTGGACCTCGGGTAGATTAGGAGATGTAGTTATGGCAATCTTCTTTCTTTTTAAGGTAAAGAAACGATTTAAAGTAGGAAGAGGAGACGGAGGGTATAAGACATAAATAGAGTCACTATGTAGTACTTATTTTTTGTCCCGGTAAAGTAAAGTGATTTCTAACGACACTACTTCCCGGTTCTAATTACTAGTTTTTGTTAAGTGACTGTACGACCTATCCCAAAAACAACACAGAGATATAGAGTCTAAGGTGCGAGAGATTCCCGAGTTAGAGTCATCGAAAAGAAAGACAAGAGTCCCAAGGAGTAATCTTATACAAATTACAGAGGGGAGAAAAGAAATTAGATAAACTCAATACACAAAGTAAACGTTCGTGTAAACAGACCGTTTAAGTTCACTGTCGAAAGTTAAACCGTGTCGTTTACACCATTCAAGAAGGACATTTGTAGGTGTCCACATGTCCTAGGACTTGATTCCGTGAAACCAAATTTTAAGTCCGGGTCCCTGTCCCAAGGGACTCCGTCCGGTAATGTATATTTGTCATAGGAAAATCACTTGTTTTCGTTACCCTTCGTTTTCAATTAGTTTCCAATTTATTTCACTTTCTTCGTCTAGGTTGACATCACGGTTAACCGAGAAGTGACATTGTGAAGGTCGTTACCGTATAATAAAGACTTTTGAAAAAAAAAATTCAATAATCACACGCACACATAGAGACTCTCATTAAAATGAGTGCATTTACATAAAAAATTACACTTAACATCAAATTTCTTCTTTGGGTGAGACGACGTAACGAAGGGAGCACCGAGTCGACCATTTCCTAGACGGACATTACCCCCTCTGCACCCAAACTAGGGACCCAACCCTTCTAGGGAACCTCTTCCCTTTCCGATGGGTGAGGTCATAAGCCCGAACCTCTTAAGGTACCTGTGTCAGGTACCCCAGCGTTTCTCAGTCCTGAACTGACTAAAAGTGGAAGTGAAAGATGACGTAACCTACATTTACACACACAAAATTAAGATAGTTGCGACAACAAGGGTCGAATCTGCAACACATTGTATTGAGTGTCGTCATCCGTCAAAGGGGATAAAACACACCATCTGACGAAATCTCGTAGTAACGAGTGAATTGGGAAGTCGAGGAGTAAATGGGTGAATTCATCTCCATGAACAAAGGTGAAGTCCGAAATCGTAGTTCGGAGTAAACGGGAACAAAGAGGACTAAGAAAACAGAAATTGGGGGTAAGAGAGGTTAAGAAGGTGGCAGGTTAAGACCACCTCATACTTAAGAAAGGGATTCATAAACGACACCGAAAGACTTTAATATTTACTTTTGGTCGATAGTGAATGGCTTCTTCGGACTAAAGTAAAATGAGTAATTTTACCGAAGAGTATATTGTCAAACTTATTTGACTCTAATTGTGGTCGTAAAACTTCATCAATATCCGTTGTAATGTAACTTATATTTACTGAATACTTTACGATAAAAAAACTTTGAACTGGTGTCGAGAAAGAGACTTTCTACTGTGGATTAAAATAAAAGGAAGAAAACGATGTCGTCTTAGGACAATTATAGAGAAATTACTAAACAGATTGTATCAGGTCTTATTATAATTTTATATCGTTATTCTTTTTCAGACGATTGTCATTAGTGATCAAAAGGTGATTCTTTGTTTTTGATAAGTCAATTTGTATGATCGTTTACAATCACGGAGGACTCAAATTGTAGTCTGAAATAAAAGGGAAATAAACCAAAATAAGTTGTAACTTCTTTTGTAACCATGTAAGAATATAAGAACAAACCATTAGAACAATTACACAACGGTTTCAATCAATAAGTATAAATTACCTCTAAATACCTAATAAATTTTAAATATAACATGAAGTAAATCATCGTACGAAAGAAGTAATTTAAAATATAAAGAAATTTTTATATTTACTTTGAAAAAAGTGTTAAATCTTGGTAAAATAATCGGTATCTAAATAGAAAAGGAATTTACAGATTTTCTTGAGTGAGAACCTTCGGATTAGAAACTCCTACCATCGCGTAACTACTCAAAGAAAGGGGTAAATAGAATCAGGAGTGACGAAAGATCCAAATTAAATTCGTTAAATATTAAAAAGTCTTTGAGAATGTAAAGTAGTCATAAGAATTTTAAAAATTTGTGACATTAAGATACATATCCAAACCCAGATGAAAATATCTGTTTTTATTACAAATTTTGGAAAAAGTGAAACGTTAACAAATTCCTTAAAAGTTCAATATTTGTACATCTACAAACAAAACACAACACAAACCTTCAAAAATTTCTAGTAAAAAATTGAAAAATTAACCTCCTATTGATGAAATGTCACAACACAATCAATACGACATGTTTTACACTTAGTCGACATTCATATGGATATAGGGGAGAGAGAACTGGGAGGGAGGGACTTTTAAAAAATATACTCTCTACTTTAAAAAGGACGGTATAGTCTCTTGTTTCCTATAGTGTCAGTAGTCGTTGACGTCAGTGGTGTCTGTCAACTACTCGGGATCCTCCTGAGTCCTTCCTTTCTTATGGACGGTAGATTGTCGGTAGTATGACGTCGGTGTGGGATGCCACTCGGGACTCCTTCGAATCCTATACCCCTCTTTTACCCTATGACCGGGGTCTTTCGACTCCACATATAGTTTCCTTACTAAAGTGGCTCGGGTTTGATAACGTTGAAGGGTACTATCTTTCTATGGGGAGTAGGTTCCATTCCTCGTCGTCGACGCGAAACGACCTCGTCGGTACTTCTCTATGGGGTACGGGTTCTATTCTCTTTGGGTTCATTCTACCATCCACAACGTTCTCCCGTAGTCTCCCGTCTGTGTGACTTTGGTATGAGTGTCTTTTGATCAGTTAGATTAGTGTGATCCTGGTGTCGGAACAGATTGAGTTACTTTGATTCGGTACGGACTCCCCGTTGGGTTCTGCCCACCCAGTACCACCTCTCCAGACTGTCTTACACCAAGGCGACCTCTTCCCTTACCGTTTGGTGAAGTCATAAGAACGGAACTCTTGGGGTACTTGTCATACTTTTCCGTTTTACTATCCTATGACTTTCTCCTTGAGGGATCCAGTCATCCACGGGTTATACGATGACCTCTAGTCACCTCTTTATTGAGGTCTTTCTTACTGTCCTACCTCGGTTTCGTTTTTGTTATGGGTCGACACCTACACTGACTACTATCTTCGTTCCAGGCTACGACATTTTTCGTTATAACGTATCCTTGGACCTTACAGTCCAGGTACTTAGTTCCGTTTAACCTTCGCCAGTTTGTTCTCTACCGTTCTCACTTGCAACTGTAAGATCCTTAGTCGCTTGATTTTAGCTGACCTTACCCACTTAAATTGAGTCTACTGGTAATATAGATGATGACACCCGTTCTTAGGGAGTCTTCTTTACTTCATCGGTAGTACCAGTTGTTTTCTCAGGTTTTACGTCATGAACCTACGTTAGAGTTTTTGCTGTGTTACAAGAGACAAGTAAAGGTTCCACTTGGTAAGTTATAGTGCCATTAGGTTCAGATACGGGGTTGGTTATTGCGACTTCTCCGACTTCAACTTGCCAAGATACTTCTGGATGTTCTGGAAAATCTTGATTGTGGTTTTATTTTTACAGGAAAAGTAATATCCCCTGACCTTACGTTTTCATCCTTCAGTTCTTTGTGGACCTCATTGTCCGTTTAAACCGGAACCTTTCGCCTTACTTCGTCCCGTTTCTGATTATCTCAAAACGGTTCTTTTACGTGACCAGTATCGTTTGTGGGAGAAGGTTGTTGTGTTCTCTTGTGAGATGTGTACCTGTAGTGGTCTACCAGTTGTGGCTTTAATCTAACTAATATAAGAAATGTCGGTTTCTACCTCTTCGAGATATGTCAGTTGTTTTTGTTCTGGTCCTCGACTGAAAGCGAGTCTAGTACTTGAGGAATAATGGTTTAAGTCTGAATTTGACTTCTTTCATCTCTTTTGACGATCTGGTAAGTCCATACTGGATTTAGTTTAGGGAATACTAATATGTCACCTTCACTCTTTATCTAAATTCCCGGATCTAGACTATCTATCTCACGGACTACTTGATGCCTTACTCCAAACATTGTAACATGTCCTCTGTCCCTAGTTCTGGTAGGGGTACCTTTTGTTTACGTTTTTTCGTTTTACCGACAGACCCCACCGGAATGTTTACCGACACTTTCCTTCTCTTCACTTTTCGTTTCCTCTTTTCCTTTCTATATTCGTAGACTTTCGTCTCAAGGTTTCTGATCGTTCTTTTCTATTCTTTCGGAAGGAGTCGTTAGTTACGTTTCTTTGTCTCCTTTTCTTGTCTTACCCTTTCTGATCTCTAGAGAAGTTCTTTTAATCTCTATGGTTCCCTTGTAAAGTACGTTTTTACCCGAGCTATTTCCTGTCTCTACCATACCTGGATTGTCTTCGTCTTCTATAATTCTTCTCCATCGTTCTTATGTGTCTGCTTGACATGTTTTTTCTAGAAGTTTTGGGTCTATTAGTGCTACCACACTAGTGAGTAGATCTCGGTCTGTAGGATATTACACTTCAGTTCACCCGGAATCTTTCGTAGTGATGCTTGTTCCGATCACCTCCACTATCTTAAGGTCACCTCGATAAAGTTTAGGATTTTCTACTACGACACTTTCACGACGTGAGTTATGCGGTCGTTTAAACCTTTTGAGTCGTCACCGGTGTCCTGACCTTTTACAGTCAAAAGTAAGGTTAGGGTTTCTTTCCGTTACGGTTTCTTACGAGTTTGATGGTTTGTTAACGTGGGTAGAGTGTGCGATCATCTCATTACGAGTTTTAAGAGGTTCGGTCCGAAGTCGTTATACACTTGGCACTTGAAGGTCTACAAGTTCGACCAAAATCTTTTCCGTCTCCTTGGTCTCTAGTTTAACGGTTGTAGACGACCTAGTACCTTTTTCGTTCTCTCAAGGTCTTTTTGTAGATAAAGACGAAATAACTGATACGGTTTCGGAAACTGACACACTTAGTGTTATTTGAGACCTTTTATTTCTTTGCCCGTATGGTCTGGTGGACTGGACGGAGAACTCTTTAGACATACTTCCAGTCCTTCGTTATCAATTTTGACCTGTACCTTGTTGTCTGACCAAGGTTTATCCTTTTCCTCATACAGTTCCGACATATAACAGTGGGATGAATAAATTGAATATACGTCTCATGTAGTACTCTTTACGACCTGACCTTCTTTGCGTTCGACCTTAGTTTTAACGACCCTCTTTATAGTTATTGGAGTCTATACGTCTATGGTGGTGGGAATACCGTCTTTCACTTCTCCTTGATTTTTCGGAGAACTACTTCCACTTTCTCCTCTCACTTTTTCAACCGAAATTCGAGTTGTAAGTCTTTTGCTTCTAGTACCGTAGGCCAGGGTAGTGAAGTACCCTTTATCTACCCCTTTGTCACCTTTGTCACAGTCTGAAATAAAACCCGCCGAGGTTTTAATGACGTCGGTACTTTAACTTTTTGCAAATGAGGAATCTTCTTTTCAATACGGGTTGGATCTGTCGCATAACTTTTCGTCTCTGCAATGAAACGGTTGTTTCCAGACAGATTAGTTCCGATACCAAAAAGGTCACCAGTACATACCTACACTCTCAACCTGACACTTCTTCCGACTCGTGGTTTCTTAACTACGAAAACTTGACACCACAACCTCTGTTGAGAACTCTCAGGGAGCCTGATGTTCCTCCAGGTTGGTCAGGTAAGATTTCCTCTAATTGGGACCCTAAAGAAACCTTCCTGACTACGATTTCGACTTTGAGGTCATGAAACCGGCGGAGTACGCTTCTCAACTGAGTAACCTTTTCTGAAACTACGACCCTCTCTAACCCCCGTCCTCCTCTTTCCCTACTGTCTCTTGCTCTACCGACCTACCGTAGTGACTGAGCTTCCTGTACTCAAACCCACTTGAGGCCCTCAACCACTACCTGTCCCTCCGGACCACACGACGCTAAGTACCCCAGCGTTTCTCAGCCTGTGCTGACTCACTGACTTGACTTGATTACATATCTTTTCCCGATTGAAGTAATTGAACTCTATAGACCAAAAGAAATTATTAAAAATTACAAGTCTAATGTACGAGAAACAACGTTTTGAAGATATATTGGACCGAGGAGGGGAGTAGAGGGACCTCGTCAAGAGAGTCCCAATGAACTCTACGACAGGGGTCCCGGACTTCAGGATTTTTCAGGGCGGTCTATTTTGTATTGAGAGTTGAAAATCCAAAGTTTATAAAGAACTCAACTGTCTACGAAAGTTAAGGTATGTTCTTAAAACTTAAACCGACGAAAGGACAAACAGTCAACAGAGACACCCACAAGTGAGTATACGTCACGATGTCTAGTTGTTTTATAAAACGAAGTGAAAGTCACCAATTTAGGCAACTTAAGTCGCGGATGACAAAGACTTATTAACCACCATCTTTCGACAAAACAGTATAATGAATGGTTCACATTATAGCTATATATGATTATGCAATTCTTTAGTTGGATAAATGACAAAAAGTACATTTTAATGGACAGTTTATCAATACAGAGCAAAAAACCGAACTGTACAGGTGTCGAAAGTCCTATATCTTAGTAGTTTAGTAGGATCTTGAGAACCGTCAGGGAATGATCTTCCGTAAACTCTCTTTTTCGACGGCACTACGTACAACCAAACGGTCAACGAACCGACTGTAAGAGAGGTTTGTATTTTTCAATTCGATTTTGAACGAGAAAAGGGGTTCCTCTTACCTTAGAGATTGGACGGGTGAGGGGATTGAGGGGGTTATGGAGGGGGGGGGGGTTGGAGGGGGTGAGGGGCGGGTGATCCTCGGAGGAGACAGATGAGGGTTTTATGTTTTTATAAGTGAGTTCTAGTGCTTCAAAACAGTTTTAGCACCATGTAAATGACGAAGTCTCCAACACCCGTTCAAGAAAAAATAACGATCGGCTAGTCAATGAACGAAACCTAAGAAAAAATATTTGGATTCGAGAAAGAGTCTTTAACATTCACCGAGATTTTTCTCGGAAACCAAAGTCAAACCATGAAAAGGTTGAGAGAAGTCTGCAAGTCCAGCAAACGAATCGAAATGTTGGACCCTCCACAATGAACGTGACCTGGAACAGCACCACTGAGAGTCAGCAGAACCCGTCGTCCTGTCGGATCTACAACCCGTCCTGTGGCGGGACGCGCTACCAGTGTGGCGGGTCGTCGAACAACTCGAGGAGTAGTAATGCCTATCGATTAACGTCCACTGCGCTCTACTACACACAGAAGAACAACAGAGACCGGCGTAACGGGCGGTCGAGGTCCTAGAGTCGGCAGTCCATGAGGTCGTGGCGGTAGTCCATGTGCCCACTTGGTCGGGGTCGCGCAAGACGCATCAACGGGAAAGCCTCGTCCGCCACCTGAGCCGGGTGTCCTTGACGTCCGGACGAGACCTACTGGCCCAAAACCGCATCGTGCATGAAATGGTGGGACGAAAGGTGCTGGTCTGTATTGATTACTACGTCTGGACAATATTGCCTTTTACAATGGCAATCCCGTGCACGCCCCCCCCCCCCCC
>SJYO01000647.1:16294750-16356131 GCA_006410555.1 Capra ibex | reverse complement strand
CCCCCCCCCCCCCCCCCCCCAGACAAATATCAGAGTCCATCCAACGTTAAGCGATAGACTAACCGACTATGAGAACATAGTGTAGTCTCATGCAATGACCTTAGTGAAGTAAATGTATGTGTGTGGGTAATAGGTTAGTCTACACTCGACGGGTTGTCCCGTAGACTCGCGGCATGGATATTTATGGCGTCAACGCCACTCCGTCACGGTCAGAAAACGGTAGATCCTCAACACGCAGATGGTACGGTCTCGACTGATGTTTCCCGTGATGGTAAAGATTTTTTCCGAAGTTCTTTCGACATTGATTTTGGGTCTTCTTCCTTCCCTTTTTCGCCTTCTCTACAGCTTTTCTCTCGATAAGTTAAATGTAGATGTTCCACGACTTCGTTCAAGTGGGTCTATGGCCGTAGAGAAGTTTCCGGTACTCGTAGTACTTAAGCAAACAGTCACTGTAAAAGCTCGCGTAGCGTCCGCTCCGCAGCGCGGACCGTGTAATATTGTTCGCGAGGTGATAGTGCAGGTCCCTTTAGGTTTGCCGACATGCGGACGACGACGGACCCCTCGACCGGTTCGTGCGCCACAGACTCCCGTGGTTCCGACAGTGGTTCATGTGGTCGAGTTTCATTTCAAAACCGGTAGTCTGCTGGAAACATTTGGGTTTCCGAGAAAATTCTCGGTGAATTCAAAGATTTCCCGACATCCGAAAAACAAACCGACCAATTATATACGCCCGTCCGAGAATAGTGATCTCACTTTTTACTAATTGTAGGCAAAACGAAGTGAGGGGTAGACATTATACCAATTCGTCCATTAAACGATCGGTGTACACTGATCATCATTCACTTCAGAGACTGGAGTTCTGTAAAGTTTCTTCCCTCGAGAGTTTTACACAAAAGTCCCTCCAAAATACCAACTCACGGTACTCCTTGTACCGAACTGGAAGAGAGGATACAGATAAAGTTCAAACAAAATTTAGTCCACAATCACTTTCCCTGGACTTTTGACCTTTCTAATTCTATCATCGGTGTAGACTGTACCCTCGTAATTCCGATAAAACGAGGAAACGTAAAAGATGTAACACACTTTTAAGACCTAATCCTGTCTACGGGATGTCGACGACTTTAAACTTCAAGGACTCAAAGAACCAGACCACTACAGTAGACCCATTATAATTTTAATTATAAAATAACAAACATAAATATTAAAATAAAATTCTCCTACATATATCCTAGTCCTTCTAGTGGACCTCTTCCCTTTCCTATGGGTGAGGTCATAAGACCGGATCTCTTAAGGTTCCTGACATATCAGGTACCCCAGTGCTTCTCATCCTGTGCTGACTCGCTGAAAGTAACAGTGAAAGTAATCCTAGTTGATCTTTTATGATGTTATTTTCGATTCTGTCTACTGTATCTTTAGTCTACCGTCTTAAGACGATTGTTATGTCAACCCTAGTCTATTGACTTAGAAGTAATCGACAATCTGATTACTAAAATTCTAAGAAAGTACCTCTTTCGGTCAAGACGTCGGTGTCTTATGACCTCAATGACCCCATAGGGTGAGTTAAGTACGTTCACATAGACGAGAACTGTACGTAGAATTAGTAGTGAAAAAAAAAAAAGTGACTTAAAGAGAGTAATGAAGACGATAGTCATGAGATCACATTAAAACTTCTTAAACATCACCTAGTTTACTATTGGAGAAGTCTTACTTAAAGAGTAATCCTTTCAGGTGAATAATCGAAGGATCCCGTCGATGTTGTTCAACGGTTTTTGACCAACTGCATTTTGTTTATATAAGAAAGTGACAAAACTTCCGGTTCTTCGGGTCATAGTAACGGTCATCCCGACCAAGAAACACCTCCGTGGATTCCTCTCAGACAAGATAAATATACAGAGAATTGACCGGAGACCACCGTCGACTGTTAGGAACCACAAGGAACCGAACTTCGACACGGTGAGGTTGGAGACGGACGGAGTCAAAAGTGTACTAGGAGATGAAACGTCGAGACTACGGGGAGAGGGAAGAGAGTATTCCTATGGGATTTAAAATGGTCCTGCTAGAGTTTCAAGAATTGATATGGGATAAAGGTTTGTTTCGAGTGTAAAGTCATAGTCTCCAATTCTGAACCTGTATAGAAGAACGTCCTGTATCAAGTCGGATAATGTGAAGTGTATAATGGTTTGTCTAGAATTCCAAATCGAATTGGAACTGAGTGTTTTAAATGTAGTGTGATAGACCTATCTTCATAATATCTCATTTAATTTCTCTTATGTTTCGGAAGGAATCCGTGACTTAATAGAACGAGTAAGTATCAGTTGACTTTACTGGAACACACAAATACGGACGGAGTGATTTGATGTTACCTTTGTTACTCTCATTTCTGGAGGAGAGAAAGAATGTGTGTGTACGTGTGTGTGTTAATCACTTACAAACTTCTGACTTCTTTTCCCTTTGTGTTTAAAATTTAACCTTTTGTTTCATTTGTTTTAAGTATCAGTGCACAGACACTGAACGGGACTTCTCAATCGTTACAGCCGGCCGGAGGGTCTCGGTACGTCAAAGGATCAGTTAAAACCCATCGGTCCAACAACCTAATGTTATATCCACTACTGTCATAAGGGTGTAAGGTCCCCATTATCCGTGACTTGTCGTATGTTTGGACACCGTAAGCCCGTTTTTTCGGATACACGAATGAAAATCTCAATCCGACCGGGTCTCCCAGGGTTGAAGGAATCCGTGGTTGTCACCTTTTTTCGATGGGAATTACACAATTACAAGACAAGGAAAATAATGTGAGGAAAAGATCTAGAGACGTGTCGAAACCCGGGAAGTATCTTTTTTTTTTTTTTTTTTTGAAATTCAGTAAGTCTCTTTGCTTTTGGGTTTATCGGAAGGACTGGGGTAATAAGACTCTTTGAAAATGTAACATATGGTATGCAACATATCGTAGTTCGAAAAGACTTAAATAACCCCGGAAAACTCCTGTGAGCAATGTGTCATTGTGGACACAAATTGCCTCTCATGAATTGATAGTCAGGACCATAAGTGACTTTAGAGTCAGGGTTGAGAAACGTTGAGGTACTGACGTCGGGTGGTCCGAGGAGACAGGTGCCTTAAGAGGTCGGTTGTGACCTCATTAATACATAGGTAAGGGAAAAGGTCCCCTACCTTGAGTTCGGAAGGGGTGACGTTTGCCTTAGAAAATGGTAGACTCGGGGGTCCCTTCCGGTTCTTAAGCCCTCACCCATCGGATCGGAAGTGGTCCCCTTGTAAGGTCTGGGTGCTTAGCTTGGCCCCAGAAGGCGTCTAGAAATGATCGATCGATGGTATTTCACTCGGGTGTCGAAAAAGTTCACACAATTCACCGAGACTTTTCTCGGAATCCCAACAATTTTTGACCAATAAAAGTGTTCAAATGAACCTCGAGCACATGAACCATTGTCGGAACCACGGAAGTCTGTGCCGTACGAATCGGTTAAGGGGTCCGTCGTCGTCCGCGTGTCGACAGACCTAGAGGGACCTACACTACCAACTTGCGAACAACATTACGCGGTCCGCGCTGCGGAGTGGACGTTATGCGAGTTTCTACAGTCACTGTTTTCTTAAGTATTACGAGTATCGAAAACTGCTCTACGGGCATAGACCCACTTGAACGAAATTCTGAAACATCTACATATAACTTATCGAGAGAGAAGACGTAGAGGACGCGAAAAAGGGAAGAAAGAAAACTCAAAATCATTGTCGAAAAAACTTAGGAAAGAACCTCTATCAACGTGGGAAACTTCTGTGGAGGCCGTACCGATCGCAGTCGTCGAGAAGTCACAATCGTTGAGAAATGATAAGTTTGCTGGAATAATATTATGCTTGTCGACCGTCATTTTATTCGTTGAGATCGCATGCGGCTTATTAGTTTCTGCGAAGTCCCGACCTTTCTCACCATAAATATCCGTTCCGCGACTTCACTGCACAGTTCTCCGGTTGCAGACTAACCTATGGACCCTCACAGCACATACGTTTACTCCACTAAACGAACGAGAAACGACTAACCGATCTGCCGGTAGTCGGTTAGTCTTTCGTTTCATGTTGGATGTCAGTCCGATATTTATCCAGGTCATCTAAATAAGACAAAAACACACACATAGTGACAAAACAACCCCTTCATGCAACCCAGCACCCTTCGTTCCGCCGTTCCGGGCACGATTCCATTTTTCGGCGAAAAGGTCTCCAAACGTCAAAGGCCACCCGTCCTAGATAGCGGACGAGGCGTTCCCGTCGATACAGCTCGCGCAACCCCGTCCACGCGGTCCTATGAACCGTCGCCACAACCTCATGTATTACCGACTCTAGAATCTTAATCGTCCATTACGTAGTGCACTGTTGTTCTTCTGGGCGGAGTAAGGAGCGGTAAACGTCGACCGGTAGGCATTACTACTCCTCGAGATGTTCGACGACCCCCCACACTGATAACGAGTCCGACCGCAGGACGGGTTTTAGGTCGGACGCGAGGATGGGTTTTTTTGGCTCTCGGTGGTAGTGTTTCATGTCTCGTTCGTCAGTATCACGTCTTACGGTCACTCGTTAGGTTCACAGATCACTTTCCTGTCGTTGGTTTCCGAGAAAAGTTTCGGTAAGTTTATACAGCCTCCCGACACTGGATCTGACCCGGAGATTTAACGTCAAAAGGTCGTTATCCGACGGTTTTTATGGGTCATTAGTGTTGAAGACATGATACTTTCATAAACTTACAACTAAGATTGTGGACTCCAAGGATCTTCGACAAACGAACACCCGGGAGTTCTACGAATAGTCCACTTCTCGTTTCGAAGTAAGTTTATGGGAGAAATACCGAGTAAAATCACTCATAAACTGTTAGAGACTGAATTGTGTGCGACTCTTTTACAAAATTTTACATTACAGGTAGTTTTTGGAATTACCGTATACACCCCCTCTCTCCCTATGATCTTAGAGATCTTCATCAGAGACGTTTTGTCACCGAAGTGAACTAGACATAATATTTATGGTTCTTTTTAACCTTTCGTTTACTTGCTAACAGTCTGAATGTCTTCTCAGTCGTCAAACGGGATAAAGTTCCTCTTTGTCAGTGACCAATAAAAAAACATTCAGTAAAATCTGTGAATCGATGTGCATTCTGTCTCTGTCCATGTTTCTTTTCATATCTTAAGACATTCTTTTCTACTTTCATTTGAAGGTAAACAACTCCCTGTTAGTTCAATACTTTTTCGGATAGTCCAGAACTTAATTACATACGTCTATTCTGCACTAACTCTTCCCGTGTTTTCCTTCCTTTAAAAAACTTTTGACTTTTCCTTTTTTTAAGTATGTCTATGGAACTTGTTTTGATCTAATACAAATCTTGTACCATAATTTTTGAAATTTTACACTTTAGAATTTTAGGTTCTTACGACTACACTAACCGATTTACTCCCTATACACTTTTAAAAGGTTTTGTTCTTAAGGTTTATTTTATCTACCAGGAGGTAGTTCGTCGACCTTGAATTGAGGGGTCTGAATTTCACCTCGTACGTTTTCGGTCCCTCTTACGTCACTGAAAAGTCTTTGGACCTCGTGACGGAGTCTACTACTCACAATTGCATTCACCGCTGGGTGTAACAAACGTACACGGGAATTATGTTACACAACTCTTCCGGTTAAGTGAGTAGATGAGAAGGTTGTTGGGTATTACAGTCAGATTTGTACTCTTCTCGTAGTCTGTTTAGGTTTAACTCCTTGTAAGAAATCTTATACTCAGGAGTTTTAATGGTCCCAGTAGTTTGTTCCTTTAAGACTCTTTGACAGTCGGGTCTCGTCAATTCCTCTGCAATATTCATTTGCGGTATATTTTGTTGGACCTCGAATTAGTCGTGTATTAAATATCAGTCGTAGGCAGGGATAAGTTCCAAGGAAGTGTAGGTGTCTACGTTTCTGTCTGACGTATCGTGACATTACAAATGATAGCTTTTCATAGAGGTATGTTTAAGTTTGCTCAACGCGTTCTCAGTTGAGATAAAACATAACCTAGGACCCTGTCTTTTCGCGACCCGACTTTCTTCGTGTTCGACCTTAGTTCTAACGGTCCTCTTTATAGTTATTGGAGTCTATACGTCTACTGTGGTGGGAATCCCGTCTTTCACTTCTCCTTTTTCACTTTCACCTCTCAATTTTTCAACCGAATTTCGAGTTGAAAGTCTTTTACTTCTAGTACCGTAGACCAGGGTAGTGAAGTACCCTTTATCTACCCCTTTGTCACCTTTGTCACAGTCTGAAATAAAAACCCCGAGGTTTTAGTGACGTCTACCACTACGTCGGTACTTTAATTTTCTGTGAATGAGGAACTTTCTTTTCAATACTGGTTGGGTCTATCGTATAACTTTTGGTCTCTGTAATGAAACGGTTGTTTCCCAGGCAGATCAGTTCCGATACCAAAAAGGTCACCAGTACATACCTACACTCTCAACCTGACACTTCTGTCGACTCGTGGTTTCTTAACTACGAAAACTTGACACCACAACCTCTTCTGAGAACGCTCAGGGAACCTGACGTTCCTCTAGGTTGGTCGGGTAAGACTTCCTCTAGTCGGGACCCACAAGAAACCTTCCTTACTACGATTTCGACTTTGAGGTCATTAAACCGGTGGAGTACGCTTCTCAACTGAGTAACCTTTTCTGAGACTACGACCCTCACTAACCCCCGTCCTCCTCTTCCCCTGCTGTCTCCTACTCTTCCGACCTACCGTAGTGGCTAAGCTACCTACACTCAGACTCACTTGAGGTCCTCAACCACTACCTGTCCCTCCGGACCGCACTAAGTACCCCAACGTCTCAGATTGACTCGCTGACTTGACTTACTTTAGGTTTGTTTTAAATCTCAAATTGTCATTTCACGGTCACAAGCGAGATCACACACTGTTTACGTATTTACAAGTGTTATCTCCTTTGTCTCCATATACGACGACGATTCAGCGAAGTCAGTACAGGTTGAGACACGCTGGGGTATCTGTCGTCGGGTGGTCCGAGGGAGCAGGGACCCTAAGAGATCCGTTCTTATGACCTCACCCAACGGTAAAGGAAGAGGTTACGTACTTTCACTTTTCAGTTTCACTTCAACGAGTCAGCACAGGTCGAGTCACTAGGGTACCTGACGTCGGATGGTCCGAGGAGACAGGTACCCTAAAAGGTCCGTTCTCATGACCTCTCCCCACGGTAACGGAAGAGGTTCTCCATATACCCTTGATAGAAATATTGAAAATGTAATTTAGATTTTAATAAGACTCAATCTTTCGAATAAAATTTTTCTTTATTTGTGTAAAAAAAAATAATTTAATCCCTTCTCAGGGTTTGGGTATTCACTTCTTTAAAATCATCTGAGTTGAGAATTCGTCTTTCGTACTCATCGAGACTTTTCTTGGAGACCAAAAGTCTACACAGGAACATTTTCGAGAAAATATCCACAAAATAAACCATTCTTCTGTATCATGGAACGTGTGTCACATCAACCGTCTAAGGGGTCCGTAGTTGTCCGTCATCGAGAGACCTTAAGGGACATCGCCTATCCGTCAGATAACATTACTCGACCCGTCTACCTAAGTGGTCGTTACACGAGTTTTCAGTTTTTGTTCAAGTCATAAGTGTGTCTCTAGGGTCACAACCCCACTTGGACGAAATTTTGGATGGAACACCTGGAATTCACATTATCGTGACAGACTCTGTAGAGACCACGGAGAACGGAAAGAAAAGTAGAATTACCGCCGACGAACCTCGGAAAGAACCGGTACTGTCGTTTGAAACCCTTTCTGACCCTTATCCTCTGTGTCGGTAGTCGATGGAACTCTTTTCTTTTTATCGTCCAACGTTTCGGTGTCTCGAATAAAGATATGACACATAAGTTTATTCCGTAGCTTATTTGAGTCAAAGATTAACCTTATTTTCGTTCTCCGTTTACTTACGTTTATTCTACACGACACGACACGACTCAACGATTCAATACAGGTTGACAAACACCGGGGCACCTAACATCGGACGATCGGAGGAGAAAGGTACTTTAAGAGGTCTGTTCTTATGACCTCACCCATCGGTAAGGGAAGAGGTCCCGTAAAAGGGTTGAGTATCTAGTTTGGGTCCAGAGGTGTGACCTCCACCTAAGAAATGACACCCTTTGTGGTCTCTTCGGTGTTTATTCCATAGAGTCTAGTTGAGACTAACCTATTGTGAGGATGAATGTAGTCGGTGAGTCTTTCGTCTTCCGACAGTGGATCCCGGAACGAGTTCTCGTAAACTTACCCCCAAGGATGACAACGAGATAAAATAGTTAAAGTCAGAGTCCAAGAAAACTCTCTCTGACTAAATTAGGTTCAAATTTAAAGGTTTCCTTACGTAGACCGGGTCAAACTTAATATACAGGTGAGTGACAGGTAGTCATCATCAGTCTCCTCTTAATCAGACTTTTGTTACGTAACCTTAATTGTGTAATTACACAATCCTCCTAATAAATAAAAGTCAAAGGGACTACGACTTGTGTGAACAGAAAAATTTTGGGACAGGAGACCGGTTTTCACCAAGAATCGATAGTAAACTCGTTCACTTTCACTGAGTAACGATAAGTTCAATAAGCGGACTATATTCAAGACCCAAAAACAAAAACAAAAAAAGAAAAAAATTACCACTCCACTCCGTAATAAAGTACAAACTACCCATAAAAAAAAAATTGAAAAAATGGAGGACCAAAATTTCTGATGGTAATACATTCATGAAAAACAGTTTACCATTTTCAACGGAAAACATGAAAAGTCTTAGTTGGATACCCAAGAGAAAAAAGTTTACGTGAAGAATTATGAAAAAAGGTGATGTTACTTCAGGATAAACTCAATGTACTTTAATTTTCCAATATATCTGATAGACATTTGTCACAATTATATACAAATTCCACTGTACAGGGAACTAAAAAAGTTTAGAGAATATCGAAAATGTGTATAAATTACCCCAAATATAGGGTCACGGGAAGAAAAAATAAAATAACATCCCCGTATAATTTCCCCAGAAAACATTACAAAATCTTGAAAAAATATCTATCTTTGAATGACAAAATATGACATTAAAAAATAAATCGAAAGAATAACTTAAGACAGTGAATGTAAAAGATCGAAAAAAAAAAGGGATCCCAAAAACTCATCCGTTCTTTTAGTATATTACAGTGAGGACATTAAAAGCTATCAATTGAAAGAACCGATTTCGTTAACAGATTATCAGCCCTTACTACTATTTATTTTCACCACTGACCCCCAAAAGAGGAGAATGACTACCAATATTAGTCTTACTAGACTATAACCACGTCAAGAACATATCAAAGAGGATAAAGGAATGGTGGGTAAGGAGTCCGTTAAACACAACAAACTGTCACTGGTGACATGTACACCTACCATCTGAATGACCAAGGGTCAACCATAAACGGGAGTCATGACCAAAGTAATGAGATTGTCCTTCATATTAAGTGTCTATCTCCGAACGACTCAAACTGAAACATTCTGTAGTCACGGGTCATACCGGAGACCTTAACCTCTCCATTTTTGGACACAAGAGTACCCCCTCTCACGGGTCCAAGTCGTAGTTTTCCTGGAAGGACCGGTCTCCCGTTCTCCTCTGACTTTTTTCTTCACTTGGTGAGATCTAATTACCCACCGGCAAAATTATTCTTTCCCTCGAATAAACGCTCCGAATAGAACACGTCGATGTTCTGTTCGGTTAGGGACGTGGACAGGTGGTCTTAGAACAAATATATCGTCAGAATTGTCCCAAGTCGGTCCTTATATCAGGTCTATCAGAATCGTTGTGTAATGAGAGAGTTCCGACGTAGGAACTTCCCCGAGGATCAAGTCCCTGTCACCCATCTTATAAGTAGGGTTCCTGTCCCCTCCTAACTCCTCGGAGGTCAACGGACCCAGGTCAAGTTTCCAGTCGACCACACCAGTGTAGGAGAACTACTGGAGGGAGTTGTAGAGAGTTGATTCTCAAATCTAATCGACACCCTAGATCGAGGACGGATGGAGGGAGCCGAGAAAAGAATAGTCCCAGAGGGTAACACAAGAATATAGTTATGTGAACGTCAAGGTACGTAAATTAAGTGAAAAACAGAAAACAGAAAACAACATAGGGGGGTCGGGGGTTTACAAGAAGGACGGGAAGAAATAAATCAAAGATATTTAGTAAGTGCTAATACCAGAACTTTATTATAAAGTAATAAAGTTAGTTACAACTTTACATGTGGATGTTCGTTTGTCGACAACGGAGGAAGACTTCATCAACGGAATTTGATGAAGATCTATATCTTACAAACCTAGTTTCTCACATGTACTAAAATTTCGAAACAGACGTATAACAATTTAATGAGAAGGTTTACCAATGTCGGTTTTTTGGTGTCGTTTCGTACTTTCATATAGACAAAATAAAACGAGAGTTTCTTAAACCATAACGAATTTCTAAAGGAATTCACAATCACATTTCACGATGGTATAATAACAAAATTAAATCTAAATAAAAATAGTAACCCTCTAACTTGTAAAAGTAAGTATATACACACACACATACACAGATATGTATGTACGTACGTACGATTCAGTGAAATCAATACAGGCCGAGAAACGTTGGGGTACCTGATATCGGGGAGTTTCGAAGAGACAGGTATCCTAAGAGGTCCGTTCTTATGACTTCACCCAACGGTACGGGAGGAGGTCCCCTAGAAGGGTTGGGTCCCTAACTTGGACGTAGAGAATTGCAGAGGACATAACCATCCGTCCAAGAAAAGGTGATCACGGCGGACCCTTCGGTGTGTGTGTGTGCGTGTGTGAGTGTGGGTGTGTGTGTGAGTGTGTGTGTGAGTGTGGGTGTGTGTGTGTGTGAGTGTGTGTGTGTGAGTGTGTGTGTGTGTGTGTGTGTGTGGGTGGGGGGTGAACAAAAACGGTCAATCAGAATAGAACACTTTACAGAGAAACTCAGGGAATTTTTTATTAAATTTGTTATTTAAGTGTAAGTGGCAAGAGATTGTAATATTTTGAATCCAATACAATCTGGGAATTATCTTATAAAACACTTTAGACTTCTTTTGTTAAAATGTTACATTAGTTATTCTCGGTCAATCTCAAAATTTTAACGGAAAACTACTTGTATAAGGAGTAATTGAACTTTACATCAGTGTGTACTCAAGGAAATATTCGTCTGTCTGAGAATCGACTGTGGTCTCCCTCGGTCATCTGTGCGGTGTACTTTTATATAGGTTAAAAATCACGGAAAGACTTTACTGTGACCTCTTTTGCATATCGCTTTAATACTTATGACATGAATTGTCAGGATCCCTCTTTTTGTCTGTAGAACGAATTTTATATGTAAGTATGAAGTTGGAAAGCACTAGATCCTTTCTATATTTTATTCTTACCACTAATTCTCTCGTTGACATTTTGTGAGTATTATCAGAAATGTCTAGAACAAAATAATAAAGACCAAGGACACTCGGACCCTTAGTCTGTCTGGAAGTGTTGGGCCGAGACGATGAAGATTCTACTCACCAGAATTAGAGAGACGGGGAGTCAGAGAAGGAAACGTGTGACATATTATTATGGATAGAGTGTCCCAAAGACACTTCCAATTTAGTGTAGTCATTTAGTAGACTTCACTTCACTTCACTTCGGTGAGTCAGCACAGGTTGAGAAACGCTGGGACACCTGACATCGGATGGTCCGAAGAGTTAGGTACCCTAAAAGGTTCGTTCTCATGACCTCACCCAACGGTAAAGAAAGAGGTCCCCTAGAAGGACTGGGTACCCTAGCTTGGGTCCAGAGGGTGTAACATCCGTCTGCGAAATGGTAGACTCGGTGATCCCTTCAGGTTATTTCGTAGACCGTGTATCGTTTACCAAGTCTATACAATAAAGAGAAGAAGAGGATCACGTCTCCAAGAGTTGATCACCACTAAAACGGTGGGTTCCCTGTAAACCGTTATCGACCTCTGTAAATACCGAGTATCTCGGATCCCTGACTTCGGGATTCAGTCATAGGACTCAAACTCAGGACCGAGGACGGGAAAGACGGACTCACTAGACCTTTTTTTTCAGAACTATGAGTTTGGAGAAAGGGGTAGATACCGTAATTTCCTTCTTAGGGAACACTCCAAATACACCTGAAGTCGGTAAGTAACGAAATGTCCGCAGTGGACATTAAGAGAGGAAACGAACGACTCAGGACGGAGTGTTTCTTCTGGTTCGAATTTTAAATGGTGTCTTAATGAAGTACACCGGGATTCACCGGTCGTTCTCCGTCCACTTAAGAGTGAATAACTTGTAGATACTACACTCCTAAGACACAAGTTGTGAAGTTCGAGTAACAAATTCTACGTTTTTATCTTTTAGTGATTTTCCGTCCGTCCCCCGACTAGGTTCCTCGACGGATGAAAAAACGTGACCTCCTTCTCATTCACTGATTTTACATTGACTACCGAAGGATCCGGGATCTTACACTTTCAATTAAATCAAAGATAAAAAACCAAGTGGACGAGACGAGTGGAGTTTTGAAAGAATTTCCTCCTCCGGTGTCTACTTACTTGACCTACGGATCCTTCCCCCTCTATCTGACTGTACTCCTTTCCGACTTCTTTCCTTTAGGAACGTCACCGAGTCGTCATTTCCTAGACGGACGCTACGTCCTCTAAGTCCTCTGTGTCCAAGCTGGGGACCCAGTCCTTTTGGGGGACCTCCTCCCGTACCGTTGGGTGAAGTCATAGGAGTGGACCTCTTAGGGTACCTGTCTCTTCGGACTGTCCGACATGTCAGGTATCCCAGTGTTTCTCAGTCTGTACTGCCTTCACTGAATCGTACATGTCGTCGTCTCTAAGGTTCCGACTCCTGTCTCCACATTCACGTATCGGGAAGACGAGGGAGGAGGAGAACCGAAGAGAGGAGAGGACTCGGCTGGGAGAGCCAGGTAGACAGACGTATACAGATGGACGTCCAGACGGAGAGGGTCCGAGTTCGAATAGTTCGCATCGACTAGCACCACTTGTGACTGTCTTGAGTACTTTGAGCACCCGTCGGACAAAACTTTTCTTCTGAACCCCGTCCCTCAACTCGAAATATAAGAGTGTCAATTACCTAAATTAGATCAAACCCCACCCCCACCCCCCGGGGCACAAAAAGAGGTTCTTTTCTTTTTACATTTACTTTTATAGTTTTTTACCAAGTTCCCTGATCTCTTTTACCCTCACTAAAACCAACTAAACTGGAACCCTTACGGGTTCGTGTTCAAGATGTCCACCCCGACGACCAAATCAAGGACTTCTCAAAAGTTGTCTCATGAATCGGTTCCTCTCTACTTTTCTACTCCGTCGGTTCGTGTTTCGGAGGAAGTGAATAGACGAACCTTGAGTTCCCCCCAAAATATAACTCTTAGATGTAGACAATTTCCAGTAGTGGATAGGATCCCGTATACTTAGTCCGGACGGTCGGGGGACCACTGTCGGACACACTCGATTAACGTCCGACAGGACAAGTGGTCGAGAAAAACTGACTTGAATTAAACCTCAATAGGTTTACGACATTAGGACTACGTTGTCGACTCTCACCAAAAGTCTATTAATACGACGTTTCGTTATAGTAATCGTTATAATCGCGAACAGCCGTCTAATGATATTAAGACAGACACCATTAGTCACGACTGAGTCTTACTGTGTCTAAAAATATTTATTCTGTTTTTTCGCACACAGTTCCTTCCTAACGGTCGGTAGGAGAGGGAGGGGGTAATTTACATGTTGTTGTAAGAGTGAGTTAAAATAGTAGACGTAAGTGTATTGATCTCTTTCTTTTAAGACAAAATGACAGATCCTCTTTTATTAGTAATAAAAAACTATCTTACTTCAGTCCGACGGAGTAATAAATTCGACTGTGACACGTTGTCTCCTGTTGTTACCTTCCTATACTCCCATCCAGAGTTCAGAGTGTCAGTTCTGACCAGAACAGGACTCCTCTTCTAGTGACGGTTAAACCCCTTAAACCCTTCCGGTCTAAAGAGGTCTAAATAAGAAAGTTGACTACAGTCTTCAGACTTTACGGAAATCCCTGTTTCGGAGAGTATGATCGTTGTTCTTTACTCTAACAGAGATTTATTTAATAAAACGATTTTACGGGATTGTTAAATACTCGAATTAGAAAGAAATAGGGGGTGAAGCGTCCTTCATATCTCTTCACTTTAGTGTGTCGATTAATTTACCATCATCGGTCCTATGAGTCCACCACGATCACCATTTCTTGGACGGACGACTACGTCCTCTGTCATTCTCTACGTCCAAGTCAGGGACCCAGCCCTTCTAGGGGACCTCCTCCCGTACCGTTGGGTGAAGTCATAAGAGGATCTTTTAAGGTACCTGTCTCCCAAGACCACTCCATGTCAGGTACCCCAGTGTTTCTCAGTCTGTGCTGACGCGTGTCTTCGAGGTGAACGTATGGATCGGTCCCATTTGGATTATGTAAGACTGAGGACTGAGGTGGGCTGGCAAGACGTGGGGACAAAATGTGATCGTAGTGTTTACTCACCGTGGTCTAAGAATTCTGGACCCTTGTTCCTCTTTTACACTCCCTTCTCACCTAAAGACTTTGTTTCTGGGGAGTTTCCCTATTATTTTATTTCTACCTTTAATCACGGGACACTTGGTACTTCTGTTTAAGACAGTTAAGGGTGACCAGGACTCCTGACTGAGACTCGCTACAAAGGGAGGAACTGAAACTCTCACCGCCCTCAGGACATCCTGATCTCAGGCTTCAGTGTCCTCCGGACGTAACCCGTGTATGAAAACTTTTGACTGAGATGAAATTGATTTATTCGGGGTGGTCTGAAGTCTTTGGGATCGGACCTCTTGTCCCTTAGAGTCACTAAAGAAAATAACACCAGTAAAAGAAATGTAAAAAGGGAAGGGTAAAGAGGAGTCTATGAAAAGAAATCAGAAATTAACTGACCTTTGTCAACGGTCACTCCTTCTCTTCATATGACATTTGATAAACATCCCAAGGTATAACAGGTTTTTAACAAGAGAACGAAGTATAGTACACCTAATAAAAACCGGGGGTAAATAACTCAATCGGTTTTTGAAACCCAAAAAGGTATTTTTTTTATTTTTGAACTTCCTCGAAAACCGGTTGGGTTATGTTATGGACGGAACAAGAGGGGTTGTTTTAAGTACCATATTTTTTGATTTATACTATCAAGTTTAGAAAACTCTACGAATAAGAGGGAGGAACTAGGACGTTATTTGGAAAGACACGAGGTTTGAAGTTGTAAAGCCCCCAAAATCGGAGTGACATGTAGTCTATGTGTTTGAACCCGAACAGTCACGAAGGATATTATTAGATATGACTAATTTTTGAGAGTCTACCTTTCCTATTGTCGAACACGAATCCGTGAGTCAGTACAGACTGAGAAATACTGGGGTACCTGACATCGGACGGTCCGAGGAGATAGGTACCCTAAGAAGTCCGTTCTTATGACCTCACCCAATGGTAAGGGAAGAGGTCCCGTAGAAGGGTTGGGTCCCTAGTTTGAGTTCAGATCATGGTGATTGTGGTGGACCCTTCGGGTATAACTCACTAAAGTCAGAGAAAAGAAACCATAAATAACACTCACCACAAGAGACTTGAAGGACCTAGACACCAAACCATAGACTTTAATTATGTCTCTTTAAGAATGAGTAATGACAAAGTTTGTACAGAAGACAAGGAAATAGAGAAAGAAAAGGAAGACAAACGTAATGTACATACAATGTGGAGAACATTAACAGGGTGTCAGGAACCCATAAGACAAAAACCAAAAGAAAACAAAAATTCAGAAGGAAGAGAAACGAAAACCGAAAACTTCAAAGATAACCCTATAGGAGTTCGAACCTCTAAGGAGTCGGTACTGAGTAGATGATTATTGGGTAATTTCCGTAAGAAATGAAGACAATATCACAAAAACTAGAGATCGTAAAGAAAAACCAAGAAAGAATCCTAAAGGGAGAGAACGAATGTAACGGGTAGACAAAAACGTACGGCTGACGAAATAGACGATCGTATACTTAGTATCAAAATTTAAGGCTCAGACTATTAAGGTTGTAGGGACGGTACAGACCAAGACTACTAGACTACAAACGAGAAGAGAAGTCTAACTGAAGAAGACTACAAACCGTATGGAACGGTTAAAAAAAATTCCTTCTGTTGAAAAGTCACCGTCCCACCCCCACACTAAATCCGTGTTCGTTGTGTTCGCTACCTATTACCTCCCCTCTACTACGTCCAGATCAAGTCCACCATCCCGCTCACTACCCCTCGACTACTTCAAAACGAGAGGGCGGCGGGTGGAGCACGACACGCCGGAGCCCCACCGCTCCTCTCCCGATGACCCCTGGGGACCACGTGGCATTCGGACATCACTACGCCTCCGCCACACCACAGCCCCTTCGTAAGAGATCAGCCCACTAGCCCAGAGCAGGGGACCACTCGGATCCGAAGACCTGACACTTGAAGTGCTCTCAAAGAGCCCAAAAAGGAGTCCTCAACACATAAAGAGAAGGGGGTTCAGTGAATCCGAGACGATGGGTCGTCCACTCCAAGACCAATTGATCAAAGGGGACGCCTCTCCGATTCTTCCCGTTTCATGAGACCCTATAAAGTTTTACCGGGGAAAAAAGGAAGGGAGACGACCTTCGTCGTCTCCTGAAAAGAGGGTACAAAAGACTCACTTAGCTCAACCCGAGGACCTCCATTTCGAGTGTCATAATGACCCAGGGGCACCTCAAAATTGAGAGCCTAAACAGACGCACCTCGGAGGTCATTAACAGTTCATGTCAAACCGAAGGACGGGGCGCGTTCCACGGGTCTCCATTGAAATAAAAACGGACAGAGAGATTAGTACCCCCGTCACCAAACGAGACACAAGAGAGGAGACAATACCAATCTCAACACCTGAAAACAGATTCAAAAACGAACACACTTACCCTGACGCCGAAGGTTCGTGAAATGCACCCCTTTGGTCTCTGGTGGGCGTTGAGGGAGTGGTAGGGTCAATTTCGCCTCTCGAAGGACTTATCAGCATTCTTTTTTCTGATTCCTATACACTCCCTCCCTTCTCCCACCACCTCTTTTTATGCATTTAACTCATATATAATGAAAAGTCCATCAATGTATTACACACAGAAATCAGGACTGTTTTGAGTTTACGACACAAAATGACGATTTTGCAGGGGAAGGAAAAAGACGATTCATCTGCGAGACGACACTTTGTAAGTCCCAGCAATTCTTTCCAGTTTGAGACGTGGTCGTCGTCGCCTGATGGATCAGTTCCCTAGTCGTTTGAAGACATTTCTTGTACCTTCTACAAGTTGTGGTGATTAATACTCCCTTTACGTTTAGTTTTGGTGCTAATCTATAGTAGCGTGTGAACAATCTTCCGGAAGATCGTTTTCCTGTTCTTTATAGTTTATAACCTCTTTCTTGCACCTCTTTTCCCTTGAAAACATGTGATAACCGTCCCTTTGACGTGAAGACTAACCCTGAACTTGGGTCGGATTTAGATCTAACCCCGAACTTACATCCCTGAAAATTAATCTTAGTGAGTTTGGACCACGGACCTGATTGATTCCGAGGGTCCAAGTACACACAGTCGGGTCTTCCTTAAGTCGTTCTCCGTTTCACTATCCGTTCTTTATCTGTAATTATATCCTGCGAACACTTCCCACGTTCATCCGTACGCTCCCCCGACACGGGGTTCCTAATTCATCCGATGTCAAAAATATTAGTTTCCTTTGTCCCTCCTCTGTTTCTGGAAGAAACGGAGTAAAAACGGAGTGGAAGAAGTAAAAAGTTCATCTCCAGACCCAATGTAGTGATCGAGTAGGAAGCGTATCCCGTCCTCTGGGATACTCAAGTTTGATCCTGACAGTATCGCGAATAAGTTTAGTGGTCTTCCTACCATTGTAAAGAAAAAAAAAAAAAAAAGTGAATTACTGGACCCTCCATAGAGTGCGAAATATCAATTCGTCCGGACGAAACAAGGTGTTTGACAAGTCTATCGAAAGGACTCACTAGTAATTACATGTTACCAGAGGGGTTTAAGGGATCCAAAGGGAGAAAGATATTAGAGGATGACCCTGAAGGTGTTGATGGATATATTGAGATAAAATAGGGATAGACATCCTGAATGTCTTCTGTTAGACTTCTCAGGAGTTTTTAAATTCTTATCTCAATGGTGTACTAGGTCGTTAAAGTGGAGACCCATAGATAGGTTTCACATACATACTTTCACTTTCAGTGAGTCAGTACAGGCTGAGAAACGTTGGGGTACCTGATATGTCAGGTACCTTAAGAGGCACAGTCTTATGTCCTCCTCCATCGGAAAGGGAAGAGGTTCCCTAGAAAGGTTGGGTCCCTAGTTTGGGTCCAGACGACGTAACGTCTACCTAAGAAATGGTTGACTCGGTGTTCCCTTCGGGTCTTTGTAGTTTTTTTGTAGTTTTGTGATTAAGTTTTTCTATAGACGTGGGGTCAAAAGTGACGTCGTAATAAACGTCATCGATTCTATACCTTTGTTAGATTCACTGGTAGTTACCTACTTATCGAATTTTTCCACCCCATGTATATGTATTACCTTATCATAAGTTGGTTCTTTTTCTTACTTTAGGACGGTAAACACTGTTGAACCTACCTAGAACTCTCGTAATACAATTTACTTACAGTTTCTGTTTATGGTAAACTAAAGTGGGTATACATTTTAGAATTTTTGTTTTGTTTCCTAAATTTTTTTTTGAGTATCTATGTCTTTAGTCTCATCATCAATGGTCTCTTTTCACCCCACCCCCCCATCTCCCTCCTCCTCCCCTATCCTCTTTAGTCGTTTCCCCAGTTGACATACCACTACCTACCATTGATCTGAACACTACTATTAAAACATCACATATGTCTACATCTTAATATTATGACATGTGGACATTGAATGTATGTATAATATATGTGCACGGTCTACCTTGTACAAAAACCGAAACGTTCTGTAAGACAGAGACAGTATTGATGACCGTGTCGTACTTTTGTTATTCCTAGATTTACTTACTCGCACTGAGCTACCCCGGGGGCACCCCGATCTAAATCGGGTCCAAACATCAAACAAGTGGGGACTAGGATCTGGACTGGTCAACTTCACGGGACGGGGAGACCGGTGACACTGACCGAGTCCCTATCATACACTAGGTTCGGTCTAGTTGGTCTTATAAGGGACCTGTAAAGACAACTTCGTTGATCTTTCCAACCGGGACGTCAATCAACACTTCTACACCTAGACCTCGACGGTTTCAGGTGGAACCGTACTATCTTTCCAAGGCCGACTCTTTACCTCCCCTCTTTCTCCTTACTCTCTTAATGACCACAGAGATCTCAGGATCACGTCCCAAGTCTAGAAGGAAATACCACACTCACTCACTTCAGCGAGTCAGCACAGGCTGAGAAACGCTGGGGTACCTGACATCGGATAGTCCGAAGAGGCAATGGTAAAGGAAGAGGAAATACCAAATATCAAGATATTTATGTCTTATCACGGGTGGTAAAAGACCTTCGATCCAACTCAGACCAAAACCAGAATGAGACTCTGGGGAACGAAGGACCGACTAATTTTGAAGAGACCGTAAGAACCCTTTCCTAGGGACAGGAAAGGGTAGTAACGTAGTACTGAGGTCCCATGCACTCGTACACGTGTGTGTACACCTTCCACAAATAGTAAACCAGAAGTAGGGAAACAGGTGAGATACACCAGACGTCCCGACGGTTCCGGACGACGAAGGGTCTGGGAAGAGACGATATGAAACCTGTGTCCCTCGGAGCTACACTGCGTACTGTCAGAGGGGAGGTTCGAGAACGACTTCGACCCAGGTCAAGTCGACAGGATCCTCGGTTTCCGGAAAAATGGATAAGGTCGTTTCCCTATTGAACAACAACCTTCACCCTTCTAGTCGAACGGAGGACGAAGAGGTTCTAAGAAAAAGGGGGAGTTAGGAGAAGAGGAAAGATGTAAAGGTGTCTGAAATACTTAAGAATCCGAAAACCTTCGCTTGGGGGGTGGGGGTGGGATCTGAACGGTCGATTCTGTCAGTTGGAGGGGACTCCGATACCCCCTATCGCTCGATCAACACGTACACGCAAGTCAACGAAGTCAACACAGGTTGAGACATCCTAGGGTACCTGACATTGGGTGGTCCAGGGAGACAGGAACCCTAAGAGGTCCGTTCATGTGACCTCGACCAACGGTACAGGAGGAAGTCCCCTAGAATGGTTGGGTCCCTAGTTTGGGCGTAGAGAATGCAGAGGACGTAACCGTCGTCCATGAAATGGTGATCGTGGTGGACCTTTCGGGTCTCAACAAATGGACAACTATTCACCGTTCCTGCGAAGGGGACTTAATTTTGAAGTTTTGTCAGTAGACCGTGGTATCCGTATTGGTCGACGTAACCTCGGACTCCGTTTCCAGTCACAATGACCAAAACGGAAATTGTAAAATCATGAAAAAAGGAAACACCCCAAAACACATAATGCTGAATTTTTTTTTTTTGTGTAACATAATTTTTATCATAAAAAAAATGATGTCTTAAAAAAGATAAAAATGTCAAGGGATTAAGAAAAGAGGGTTCCCATCGTGGAGTACACGAGATAGGATCAGGGTTGAGACCGAACGTCTCTGACAGGGGGGTTTACTAGTGGTATTAATAGAAGACCTACTCTCCTTTCTATCCGACTTAGAAACACTGTTTCGAGTGAACTCGGAACCCAGTTCCGGGGGTACGAACGTTGTCGTTGTTTTTAAGATTATGTAAGATTATCCATTTACACCAGACACAAAACATTTACTTAAGTATAGGACGAGAAAATAGATGATCGAACGTCTGTAGTCCGTTAAATTAATAGGAGAGACTCGGGTTTATAAGATTAAACATTTTATCTTTTTATTGGAAGGTCAGACAAGAGACAAGTCTTTAGTCAAGGTTAACCAGTCGACAAAGTAGACGAAGGTTGGTTCTCATTCCGGTCCAATCGGGATCTAAGGGACCTGACAATAATCTACGTCCGGATCACCCCTTGGACCCTTCTAAACAAAGTTTGACAAAGTTTAAATCCTTATCCCTAGTCCAAATTTTCTTTTCTCTTAATTTACGTCCGTCTTACTCACGGTACTGACACAACCCCTCCCCCCTTCTCGGGAGGAGTTGGGGAGAACACAGACCTGGTCGTTATTTGACTGTGTTCAGTCCAATTGTCCTCTTTTTGTTTAAAAGTAAGTACGTGTCCTTCAGGAGTACCTTTATCCGCGATTCTTCACCGGTTTCGTTCGTCGAAGAATTAAAAAATCTGTTTCTTTGTTATTTGCCTTAGTTGTCCTGTTTCTTTGATCCAAACCCAACATTTAATATTCCTTACAACAAGGAGAACGTAACCGAAAAAGAATTCATTGAAATTAGGTTTTATTAGTCATACGGTGACTCTACGTAAACCCCTGCTGAGTGGGGCTCCGGGTTGTTGATGTGTCAATGTACTAGTACTGAACATCATACTTACACACGACATACCTGGGTGTCACATATAACGTATCGATTTTCCCTAAGACGTATTCGCCAGACACCTCGTCCCTACGCTGTTTCCTTACTGTCTGAAACAAAACAAAACAAAAAAATTTATATCAGTTAAATGTTACACAATTGAAGTCCATATGTCGAATCACTAAAAAAAAAAAAAAAAAGTCTAGTGTAAGGTAATATCCACAATATNAATCACTAAAAAAAAAAAAAAAACGTCTAGTGTAAGGTAATATCCACAATATAACTCATATTACGGGACACGATATGTCATATTGGAACAATGAATAGATAAAATACATATCATCAAATGTAGACAATGATTAAACAGGGAAAAGGGAAACCATTGGTATTCAAATAAAAGATACAGACACTCAGACAAAGACATATATCTAAGTAAACACAATAAGAAATCTAAGGTGTATATTTTCTCTATAATATACCACAAATAGAAAGAGCAACACTAAATGACGCGAATCATATTATTAGAGATCCAGGTAGATACAACAATGTTTACCGTAATAAAGTAAGTAAAAATACTGACTCATTACAAGGTAACACGCATACATGGTGTAAAAAATAGGTAAGTAGACAGTTACCTGTAAATCTAACAAAGGTACAGAACCGGTGACCTTTTCACGATCATACTTGTAGTCTCACACATATAGGAAAACTTTATATCAAAACACACTCATATACGGGCCTTCATCTTAACGACCTAGTATATCGTTGAGAAAATCAAAAACTCCTTGAAGACATGACAAAAGGTATCACCGACATGGTTAAATGTAAGGGTAGTTGTCATATCCTCCCAAGGAAAAAGAGGTGTGGGAGAGGTCGTAAACAATAAATATCTGAAAAATTACGACCGGTAAGACTGACCACACTCCACCATGGAGCATCAAAATTAAACGTAAAGAGATCACAACTGGTGGAAAAGTACACAAATAACTGGTAGACATACAGAAACCTCTTTACAACCAAATCCAGAAGACGGGTCAAAACCTACCTAACAACCCAAAAGAACAACTCAACATACTCGACAAAACTTTTAATTCGACATTCAAAAGAAAAGTAAAACAAAGGTAACGATACGTTTTCGAACTTCAAACTAATCTAGGGTAAACAATTAAAAACAAAAACAAAGATAACGGAACTTTCTGACTGGATTCTTTTACAACCATGTTAAGTGCAGTCTTATAAAACGAAACCAAAAGAAGATCCTCAAAGTACCACAGAACAAATTATAAATCTAGCAATTCGGTAAAACTCAAATAAAAACACACACTACAATCCCACACAAGATTGAAGTGACTAAATGTATGTCGACAAGTTGAAAGGGTTGTGACGAACGACTTCTCTGAGAGAAGGGGTAACATATAAGAACGGAGGAAAAAGTTTCTAATTAAACAGGTAACCAGACATCCAAATAAGGACCTACGAAATAAAATAAGGTAACCGGACATACAGACAAAAACACGGTTACGGTAAGAGAACTAATGACATCGGAGTATTATAACAGACTTCAAACCTTCCCAACACGGAGGACGAAACAAGAAAAAAGGAGTCCTAACGAAACCGTTAAGACCCAGAAAATAACAAAGTATATTTAAAATCACACACAGGATAAAGACACTTTTTACGGAACCATTAAATCATCCCTGGTGTAATTTAGACATCTAATGAAACCTATCATTACCGGTAAAATTGTTATAAGAAGATTAGGTTCTCGCACCCGATAGAAAGTCAAAGAAACTTAGTTGAAATTAAAGGAATTACAAAACATCAAGAGTCATATACAGAAAGTGGAGGAACTAGTCCAAATAAGGATTCATAAAAACCACGTTAAAAATTTTCCTAACAAACAAATATAAGGGAAAGACTATAAAGAAACAATCATATTTCTTTACGTTGACTAAAGACATACAAATAGAACATAGATGGTACAGAAGAATTCGGTCAACAGACAACTACCTGTGAACCCATCGAAGGTACAAACCGAGAACATTTATCACGTACTTTCTAACAAAATTTGAGATAATGAATTGTACCATTACTTTGTTTGGAGGGGGAAAGGAGAAGGGATAATGACAGAGTGGATGGATTACAAAAACGTTTCGTAGTCAAATATTTTACAAAAGCACATGTAATCAAATTAGTCAGTGTGCCACAAAAGTGTTTAGTACACTCCATGTATCAGAATAATGATAAATAATAAAGGTAAATTGTCCACCTCTCCAACTCCGAGTTTTTCCAACCCGCACTCATAGGTATCTATACGTACTAATGTGTATTCTGTATCAACTCTAAAATTGGTCGAAAGGACTATGGTTCAAGTCAATGAAAACAGGAGTAGACACATCCAAACAAAGAACAAAACAAAAGATAAAGAAATGCGTACAGGAAAGACTAGAGTTCATAGGATCGTCAAAGAAGTGTAACCTACGTAAACAAACCAGGGCTACGGGACGTGAACGGGAAGATATATTGTATGTCTGTCCGGGGTAATTTGGTAAATCGAGTATTTTTGTTGAAATTTGAAACTAGTAGGAAGGCCCGTTGTCAACGATCGTTCACTAAAATTTACTATTATAGACATTAATTTTATGTTTTACTTTCATAAACGAATGAGAAGGTATTATCATCTACAAAGGTACTACAACTGACGAAACAATTGAACATTCGATAACAGAAGAAATTATTATCATAAAATAGTAAGATGTTTGTTGGTATTCGTTCCCCACCTCCTCTCTGTGTGTCTATAGTTTTGTTGTACAAACAAAAATAAAACAGTTCGTGAAAATAAAAAGGAGAACTTAAAAAAAACTCCGTTCACTCACTTGATCTTTTAACAAAAGATTAAGACAGAACCGTCCTCAGTTTCGACCGGTCCTAAAGAGGACTGTATGGGATTCAAGAAGTTCGAAAAATCTTGACAATCTAATTTACTCTTATAAATGGGTCGAGAAAAGGAAATCTTATAACGTTGTAATCTTTGTACAGTACTCTAACAGAGGGAATTTTGACATGGGTAGACTAATTAAAACTCATTATCAAGTTGAGTATAAGTGAATGAGACTACATTTTACTCAGTCCAAACCGTTTTGTCAGTGTCCCTTTAATCTGGTCTCCCTTCTCCTCTCTCATCCTCCGACCTCAGACCAGGTCTTAGTGTACGGATGGTCGGAGGAAGGGTCGGTTATTGAACGACACCGAGGACCGGTTCTGTCAGAGCAATCTGAAGTCCTGATATAATTATATTTATCAACACATTTTGTTGGATGTATAAGTGTTCCGATAACCCTTCCTTTTATTCTTTGGTTATAGACGAAAAGTAAGTCACCCCTTCGTATTAGACATAAGAATGATTTCTTTATATCTCCTTAACTACCACAATTATTATAATCTAAAAAAATTTACATGAACTAAAAAAAAAGAAGTGAAAAATTGTATCGTCGGATTTAGGAGAAAAATTGAGTCCGATATCATTTTTCGGTCTTGGTAAGTTTAGATGACGTCGACCGCCACCCGGTCCGATTTCTCCGCTCATTGTCCTCGTGTAATATTTTACCCCGGACCACTACACTTTCCCTCGGGCACCCCGTTTACGACGTATTTTTCAAACTTGGTCCAAAAGGAATGAGTCCCCAATACCATCCATCCAGTGTTTTTACCGAAGTCAAGAAAAGGGGAATTTAGATACGGGGACGGTCCATTAAAACATCAAGAGAGAAGGAGAACCAGGATGAGAAACTAAGACTCGAAACGAAACCAGTCACTTTACAATCGTTTACGGTGAGTTGTCCTTCGAACTTGTCACGGACGGGTGAGTATAAAGACGTCAATGGTACTCCTATCATACCGGTTTGATCGGAGGATTCTTACTCTGAGTGTCTCGACTCGACTCAACGGGTTCGATTCCGGTCGGAGATGGTCGGTCGGTTGGGGTCATATAGACTCGGTCGGATCGGTTCTAGTTGACTAGAAGAATAACAATAGGATGACTCTAAAACACCAACAAAGTTTCCTTTACAATTAACTGTGTCAGAGATAAGAGGGTTCAAAAGATGGACCTGAGTTTGGATCACCAGGACTACTGTCCCTTTTGATTGAACCTCAAATAGGTTTTATGGTTAATCCTCATCACCTTTAAGTCGATCCCCAAATGTTCGGTCGGTCCTACCAATAGTTACCTTAAGAAAGGGTACACTGACCAACTCACAACTGGTGAAAAGACAAAAGCTAAAGATGAAGGTAGGGCACCGACTCTTTACAACAAGAAAGACAGTACAAGGGAAAGTAAAGACTCTGAAAGAAAAGATTTGTCGACTTTGTGTCTTGGTGTCTGTCCTTTGATCTCTTCCGCCAGTAAGTACGACGAACAATCTTTGAGGTTCTACGTGGACACAGGGGGTTTTAGTAAAGGTGACCGGACACAAAGTCTTTTCTTAGGTGGATCGTTACGTCTTTTACATTCTTTGTGTTGAATCTAGGGACCCAGTCCTTCTAGGGACCCCCAATCCTTTACCGTTGGGCGAGGTCATAAGAACGGACCTTTTACGGTACCTGTCTCCTCGGATCGTCCGATGTCAGGTACCACAGTGTTTCTCAGTCTCTGCTGAGCCGTGTCGTGGTGGTGAGTGAGGAAACTCTCTGTCGTGGTAAGAGTTTATTGTCCTTTCCTGATACCACGACGATACGAGTGACTTTCCGTTAAGTAATTCAATAGTTAAAACGTTGTACCAACAATAGTTCATACACAATGTCGATCTTCCTTGGAATTCATAGACAATCAAACCAGAAAGTAACATCCATCTTCTTCGTATTAGGGTCCTTTCAATCCACTGAAACAAGTTTTATTTTATTGGATTCGACTTTGAGGAGGTCCTAAAGTTTGGAGTCCAAGTTACGGAGAGGTGGTACGACGACACAAAATCCGTCGTCGAGGGTCGGGAAGTCTCCTCTTCTTGCGTATGCGTAGTCTACCCGAAAGACCCATGATGGTTTACAGTGACTTAATTCGTCGGAACACCGGGTGCGGTACGTACTAAATAAGTCCCTTTGTGGTTAGACTATTGGTCTTTTGAATTTTGGATCTAGTAATAACTTGACAGAGTCATTTGTAGTTTCCCTCTAAGGTAATAATTTTAGGCTACCGGACAGAAGGAGGGAAGTATTGAGAGTGTGCATCAGGGGTCAGAGAGAAGGGAGAAAACATTTGAGGGTTCGAGACGGAGTTCAGGTCGAGTGTGTCGACGAGTGAATAAGGGAGGAGAGGAGAAACCTAGACAGGAAGAGGGTTGTTGAGGTCGGGAAGGGTTGTATTTGGTCAACTTTAAGAGATGAAGACGTCAAGACAGAGATGAGGCAAAGACGGATTTTCTGAACCCCTAGATCACCCGTTTTATTTTAAGAGGAGTCACCTACCCTCACTCTCTCTTCGATAGACGTGTGGTCCTACATTCTGGTGCCTCGTCCTGAAACACAGGAACTAGGACAATATATAACTGATGGGTCTTCTTACGATCATACAACATAATTAATTTACGTATTTATAAACGATTTATTTTCTCGATAGTGTACGTTCCTTTGGAGGTCCTCCATACTTTCTTGTTTTATAGGTTGACACAACAGTCAGTACACCTATGGTACCGTCGTTTCACCGACCACAGTCCCTCTCCTAGAATATTAGACCGTTTCGTGCAACACGGTTTCTGTAATTAGGACAACTGAGGTTCACTATTTCATAACCCAACCGGTTTTTCAAAAAAGTCAAAAAAATAAAAAAAGAAAAATCTACAATACCTTTTTTTAGTTTATAAAACCGGTTGAGTTATTTTAATCCGTACTTCCTAGTATAAAAGTAGTGTACTCCGAAAGGACCATTATCCACTTGTGTCCTACCGTCTGTTCGGTGAACAACAACGGGGAGGAAAATGTCACTCACTTTTCACTTTCAATCAGCAATACAGACTGAGAAACGCTAGGGTACCTGACATCGGTCGGACCGAGGAAACAGGTACCTTAAGAGGTCCGTTCTTATGACCTTACCCAACGGTAAGAGGAGAGGTCCTCTAGAAGGGTTGGGTCCCTAACTTGGACCCAGAGGACGTAACGTTCGTCTAAGAAATGGTGGACTCGGTGATCCCTTCGGTTACCCATACCTTTCTTTTTCTGTAAGGGAGAGGACATTAGATCTCACACTTTATTTACCTCAAATAGTAAAGTACCAGATTCTTTAATTACTAGTTAATAATTTCTTACGTTCTATGTTCGGTATTAAGAGACTTTTACTGAAGAGATACGTTTACTGATGGAGTCAAGACAACGTTATAGTAGAAGTTAAAAGTACATTTTATTCAACTCTTTTACAAATTTTTATTAATCTAAGGTCCTTCCGGTTAATCTGTTCACGATTATGATAAGTTTCTCCTGCTATTACCTACCAAAACACTGTTCCGTGTCATGGCCCATCCCCTTCTAGTTTCCTCACGGCACTTCACACGAACTTGTGACCGGGTCGAAAGAGCGTAGTGGTGACAGCTAGAGGTGTCTCTCGACCCTCATAAAGGATCGTTGCACTGCATTACCTGATCTCAGTGCTGTCTAGGGAGAGCAAGCAGATTTCTTACAGAGATCTACTGGCTTACAAGGAAGATTTTCCAACTTAGTAGCTAGAGACGAAACCTTTACAAAGGATTAAGTAAGGTCAGACGGAAATCAGTAAAGGACAAATACGGGAGGTACTAGACTTTATAGAAACATGTCAAAAATTTCGACATTTTCTGAATAACCTCTTTTTTTATCAATTGAAGTAAGAGATGACAGTCCTTTCATACTTCTTATTTACCTTTTCGAAAAACGGTGTTTCCGTAAAAGACTTTACTAATCCATTATTCGAATGAACCTTTACGAGGGAACAGAAACCGTAGATCGGAACGACTAATTTTTTTTTTTTAGACGAACGTTACTATTGAATCATTTATAATAAGAGTAAAAGAGTCGATCGAAAACTCCAAAAAGTAAAATTAGAAATAAAAACTGTCAAAACGATGTTCCACAGACTACACTCAAATAAAAATAAATGACCTAAATCGCAACTAACACATAAGGATAGGACTCCTGAGTTCAGACAAAAGTACAGACTTTTGAGAGTGGGTAATAGAGAAGTCCAAAATAAATAGGTAGTAAGGAAGATAAGAAAAACAAACCTTAACGACAATCTGGACAACACCTGAGTTATATCGATGACAGAAAGAAAATGTATAAATAGAGTCATTCAGAGATACACTGAAAGACACACTTAATAGACGAGATAAAGATAAGTGATTAATGAAGGTTGACACTGGTCAGTTTTTAATAAAGAACGTATCTAGACAGAGTCACTAATATGAAATCCGTTTCGACCAATAGTCCATGTTTGAAGGTCAATATATTTTTCAGGACCTCTACGTCATATGTTATCCCACTGATATCAATCATTATAACATAACACATAAATTATGGTCGACAACCATAGTTCGTCACTCTGGTTGACAACGGAAGTTAGGGAAAATTACGGATTACAATTGGGAGAACGGAATCTTAGTCCTCGAACCGTTCTGGAGTCCGGGACATAATAGAATGTCCTTCTAACGACATGAACACCTATAATAAAAATCTTCAGAAAAATAATAATAATAACGAACGACCCTGTGACGATACGTAAACCTTACCACCGGACCCTTCTCTACACGAGTTTCGGACTTGTATGTCGTAGTAAAAGTATCTTTCCGCCGTACTGATAAAATGTTCTGTTCCTTTAACTACACGTCTCTCTGCTCCACTAGAAAAGGACCGTTGTCTGTCTTAATCTTGATTTACGGTCCGATGTACATCAGAATATTAAGTCCGAGAAGTGCAATGTGTCACTATGAAGTTCAAAGACTAGTCAGGACCACAACTGGTTTTGTTAGTCATCAGTTAGATTCTTTCTTTACCTTTTAAAATAAGTTCGGTTTGACTCCTTCGACATACAAGTCAGAGAGACTCTCGAGACTCTTGATAAGACTTCTCTACCTCCCCCTCCGGTCATGTATACACTAAAACCGTTTCCCATGTACGTTAGTTCTTGAGTAGAATCTTCTAAAATGATAAAAACTCTTTGTCTATGGAATCAATTACTTGTCATAATCACGAAAAGATTCATATCCTTCTACGTTCTTTGACCCCAGTGTTCAGACTTTTATGGATCGAGTCCCGGTCAAGACAGTCAGAAGGGTTTCGTGTTTCATAGAGTAGGACTAAAAACGGGACTTCAGGAAAGTTCCACATAATACAGTCACTGGTGGTGTACCGACTACTGAACTAAGAATGTCTTGATCTATCACCCATTGTAATAAAATGTCAGAGGGGGGGTGGGGGCGGAAAGACAGAATTAAAGTCTGTTTTAAACCCTCCGTAAAGTACCATTGAAACAGGGTATCCCGATTCTTACGAGAAAGGGTTCAATCCGTTCCTAAAGGAACTATCCAGTGTCGTGTGTTCAGGTCATTGTCGTGTGTTCAATTTCATCGGTTTTCAGAGACCTGGTGGACAGAAAGATCGGACAAGACCAGATCCTTTACAAAGGAAAAACAACGAAGAAGGGCATAGATCTCAATATAATGTCGGTAACTAGAATGCCTCGACCTATAAACTAGTAAAGTGTAAGCGGTTTAGTAAGTAAAATAGACTCTGAGTCGGTACACAAATCATTACATTCTTTGTCAGAACATTTTATTCGTCTTATGTCCATTGTATCGATCATCGTAATTATTCGAGTATTCATAAATACGATTCTTGAATGTAATCCACACCTCGTTACATAACGGACCGATAGACTGGTCAGACAAGACGTGATTAACGTTAGAAATTCCCATTATAATGTAACCGACGTGGACATCCACCAGACGTGGGTGGTCCGCTTACCACTCAGTAGTACTGGGGAATATACTATCTCTTTCTTACAAGAGAAGATTCCTCAATATACCGACCGTAGTCTTCCTCTTTTGAACTAGAAATGCCAACTCGCACACAAAGACGGGGACCCCTCAGACTAATTGCGTATGACACCTACGTATTATGTGTACTCTTCCTTCCTCCTCCGGGTCTTCCCGTCTCTTTTTAAAATACAGACTTAAAAGGAACAGAACGGAATTTGACACTTAAAGATAAAGCGATGAACCGTAACGTGATTCTACAGACACACACCCGATACCATCCCATCCCGGTCGACAATCTTCTATAGATTTTGTTCCAAAACACTTGAACTTTCGTCGAATAGTGAAGTAACCTTTACTGTTTTGGACTACAGATTTTGTTGACGTCTTCTAAATCTCAGTTTAATACTTCATAACCAATTTATTACTCTCTTTAACCACCCGTCAAACCCTTTTAACTGTGAACTCTTCTAAAAATTTCTTTCCTATCTAAAATCGGTCACTTCCCTTCTATATGCTCCACTCTCCTTCTCTGATCTCTGGTCAGTCTCCACTTCTTCTCCCTGATCGGTCGACATCCGTGGAGACGTCCCTTCCCTCCCCCGTCGTCTCTCGTCTCGGGTGGGAGTCCCTTACCTCGGGTGGGTCCCCGCGACTCTGAAGGATCTATACACCGCTCCCTCGTGAGTGTCAACGTTAATAATCAAGAAGATTTGGACCTCCCTTTCTTCTCTCTCCTAGGTACTCCCTTATTTCTGTCTAAACATAGACAGTCCAACTAACTACACTATCGATCTTTGAATTAATAGGAATTTCAGACTCTGAGTATACAAATAGACTTATTTCGTCTTTATGCGACTGATAATGATAAAGATTTTGAATATTCGGAAGTCTTGAATGTCTGTTAGTTCTCCGTCAGTTCGTCAGTTTTTCGTCTTGAAAAATTTTCGGACACATGACCATGATCCCGGAGACTTCGACAAACAAAAAAAAAATTTATCGTTGAGAATAGACTCAAGCCATTCTTTCAAACAATAAACACGTTGATAATTTAAGTAAGTTTGACGACCTAAAATATCCTTAAAACCGAATTAACTAGTCTATGATGTCACAATCCTGTTCCATTTCGATCAATGGGTGTGGTCAAAATGACTTTAAAATATCTTTAACTTTAGATAGTGAGTTGGAAAATAAAATCCACTGTAATACATCATTTAACCTCTTCCTTTACCGTCGGGTGAGGTCATGAGAACGGACCTTTTAGGGTACCTACCTTCTAAACAAACAAAAAGACACATCTTCGAAAAATCAAATCAAATTTAGTCACCAAGGTGAATGACTAAAAACGAAGAGAACGAACACGGAAACCACAGTATAGGGCCGGGGGATGGGGGTTTTTTTTTAACAACGGTTCTGCTTACAGTTCCTCGAAGGTGAGATTAAAAAAAGTTCCTCAAAATAACAAAGTCGAGAATGTAAATTTAGAAATTAGGTATACTTCAATTAAAAACACTCACCATATTCTATCTCTAGGTCAAAGTAAGAAGATGTACACGAATAGGTCAAAGGGGTTGTCGTAAATAACTTCTCTGATAAGAAAGAGAACTCATAAGAACCGAGGGAACAGTTTATAATCAACTGGTATATACACTCCTAAATAAAGACCGGTGAGTCAAGATAAGGCAACTAGATACATAGACAACACATAAGGTATGGTATGGTAAACATAATGACATCGAAACATCATTTCAAACTTTAGTCCTTCACACTATAGAAGTCCAAACCAGAAGAAAGAATCCTCACGAAATCGATACACTCTAGAAAATTCCAAGACATATTTAAAATTCTAACAAAAAAGACAAATATACCTTTTGCGATAACCTTAAAGCCATACCTGACGTAACTTAAATATCTACCGAGACCCATCATGCCCGTAAAATTGTTACAAGAAGGTTTACTATTTGTACCATATAGAAAGGTAAATAAACACTGAAAAAGTCACAGAAAGTAGTCTCACAATCAAAAGTCGTAATGTCTAGAAAATAAAGGAGCCAATTTAAATAAGGAATCATAAAACAATAAAAACTACGATAACATTTACCTTAACGAAAAAAACAAAAAGTATATACAACAACAATCATATATTTTTACGATATGAGTTACAAAAATATAAACTTCTAACCCGAAACCCCTTCACTAATCCAGTGTCCCGTCTCAGGAGTATTTACATTAATCAAGGGAATATTTTCTCTGAGGTCTCCCGAAGTGACGAGGAAAGGGACAATCTCCTTGACACTTTTTATTTACAAACAAAAAATTCGGTGGGCGAGTTATCATAAAAACAACATCATCGGTCTCACCTGACTCTATTGATAGATAATTACTTGTCCATGTGCACACGATTCAGTCAAGTCAGCACAGACTGAGAAACTCTGAGATACTTGACACCGGACGGTCCGAGGAGACAGGTACCCTAAGAGGTTTGTTCTTATGCCTCACCCAACGGTACGGGAGGAGGCCCCAAGAAGGGTTGGGTCCCTAGCTTGACGTAGAGAATGTAGAGGACGTAACCGTCCACCCAAGAAATGGTGATCACGGTGGACGTTTCGGGGTAATTACTTGTGTGGTCGTGTTACAGGACATCTTGTACACTGCGTTTGAATGACTCTTACAGAGACTCACTTGAGTGAGGAATTCACCGCGTTTGGGTAGAAGGAACTAGAGATGGTCAGGAAAGAAACTTGCGACCCTTTCTTTGGATTCCAAAAGTTTGGATTCCAATACTAACCCGTCCTTGGGACCCTCGAAGACTATCTTAGAGTCACGGGAGTTACTTAGAATTGTTTAATGGGAATTTTCTTATTCGAAGAGAAGGGGTAAGTGAAGGTGGAGGAGTCAGTAGCGATCTTTCAGTGACTCCTGGGATTCGATTCTTAAATATGTCGGTAATAACGTCGTCACTTGGAGTTTCCACCAGAAGTACGTCTATTTTCCCTTTCAGTACTTAATTTACTTATATCCAGTCGAATCCCAGATCAAAAAAAAAAAAAAGGTAGAACATCTAACTCTAGTAGAGTTGGGAACTTTACAAACAAGAAACTTCCTACAGACCCATGTGTCAATGAGTTGTAAACCTGTTACTCTTCAGACAGACGAACCGAACGGGACACGATAAAGAACCTGACAGAAATTCGAGGGTACTTCTCAATTAGGTGTGACTCACTAGGTCTGAACCTCTTTACAGGACGACCCCCTACACCACCTGGGGCGTCACTCTGGTTTGGAGACCCCTCCCCGGTTCAAAAGGACTTTCCATGTACTTTTGACTGGTGTATACACACACACACATGTATATGTGTAATAGGTAAATGTGAAATAGGTAAGGAACAGTTACCCGTAAATCCAACAAAGGTACAGAATCGACAACACTTATCACGACGACACTTGTATCCCCACTACATAGAAAAACTTAATATCAAAACAGGCTTGTATAAGGGTCCACACCCTCGACCTAGTATACCGTTAAGATAAAAATCAAAAGATTGTTTGGAGATATGATAAAGGGTATCACCGACATGGTTGAATGCAAGAGTGGTTGTCACATCCTCCCAAGGGAAAAGAGACGTGGGAGAGGGCGTAAACAAACAGTCAAGATTAATACCGGTCAGACCTGACCACACTCCGTCATGGAGTAACATCAAAATAAAACGTACAGAGATTATTAATCACTGTAACTCGTAGAAAAGTACACGGATGACCGGTAGACAAACAGAAGAAACCTCTTTACATATAGTTCCAGGAGACGGGTAAAAAGTTAACCCACAACCCTACTCACAAGTCCAGAAGGGGTACGTCACTCTACCCCCACTAATAACAGTTTAGGATGACAACTGACTTTGAGTAAACCCGTGGACTCTTACTACCTTCCTAACCACCACACCGAGGGTAGTCCTAGAAGAGGGGAGGGGGTGGGGTTCAATCTCTTGACCAAGGAGGAAGGTCGGTAGTCCATCTTGGGAGGTTACCAGTGTTGTGTTATTCAATAAAGACGTGGAAACAAAGGTCGACGTCCAAATAAAGGTGAAGTCTTAGATAAACATCTTCAGTGCTCTGACGGTATCCACGGAGTATGACAACTCATCTTTCGGGTGTCCTTCTCCTGTCTGTCTACCTGAGTCGACGGGGGTGGAGGAGTCTGTCCACCTCCTGTTCGGTCCGTCTGGGACCTCCAGTCGACTCAGGAATCCCCCTTTCCTTTCCGGTCCCAGTTTCCCTTTTATTGTGTTTGAGACGCACCCCCCGAAGGTCATTTCCGTCCCTTTGTGGTACGGTAAGTTTGTTTCTGGGAGGTCAGGGGGAGGAACGGATTCTTACGGTGTGGTAAACAATCTTTCAAACGGATGACAGGGGTTATCGTTTCTTGTCTATCTTAAAATGGTCGTCCTCGAGTCTTTGTATGATTCTCGTTTTCTACTTCACCAGACCCCTAATCCCCAACTAAAAGTCGGGTTCTGTGTTTCGGTCAAGTCTGAAGACTTAAAAAGGTAGGAACAAGTGTAGCGTCACCGCGTTTTCTTAGAGCGCTTTGAATAGTTCCAGGTGGGGAGACTACGACCCGACTCCTGTTGTTTTTTATTGTACAGTCATCCGTTCAGTCACCACCAGGGTGGGAAAGTACGACGGGACGGGGGTGAGGGACAGATTATTTGAATCCCCGGTGGGTCCGAAGACCCTCGCGGAGGGACTTCTGTCCGGAGGTCCCTCCTAAGGGAGAGAAGTAGGGTGGTTTATAACGGTTCCTGATCAAAAGACGATGGTCCAAGTTAAAAGTAGGACAGGGAAGTCCAGTATCTTACAGACAAGGATGTAGTGAAGAGACGTCAAACATGTCTTTTGGACGGAAAAAGTGTTGGTGTTATTTCTATAAAACGGAATCTCGTCTTCTACCAATGGTTTTAAGACAGAGTGATGTTACTACTCTCTTCCGCGTAAATAATTGAGGGACACCTCCATGACTTTAGAGGGAGATCAAAAATTTTCCCATTGTTACTTAATTTTAGATTTCTTAATACAACAACTCGGTCTATCTGGGGTAGTCTAAATAAGGTTCCTTATAAAGTCCCCGATTCTTCCTTAACACTACGTTCAGTCGATCCTTTTACAAGATTTGAGTTTCCGGACGTTTTCACTTGTTACCACCTACCTTGAGTTACTAAGAAGGATCCAATAAAATAAATTGGGAATGTTATTGAAACCCTCCATTTACTAATGAGGAACAAATGTCTAATCTTGTGTCTCCGAGTCTTCTTGACTCTGTAGAACGGTACGGTCTTCAACGTCCTTGTAAAAACTAGGGTTCAGAAAACAGGGGTTAATTCATGAGTAAAGTGGTCAAGAGTGACTAGAGCACCCCTTACCGACCGGATTACTTTCGGTATACTTACCACTACTTAGATTTAAACTTTTAGTCACAGACTTCTCTTACCTTTTTGGTTGATTTGTCTAAAGGTTTGGGAAACTAAAAGTTTGGGAAGTTAATCACCTGATCAATACTCATTTCTCACGTCCGTCGTCAAACGTCCCAAAGTCCTTGAGAGTCTTTGTAAAGGGTAGTGGATTGGAGTGGGGATCCAAAGGAGTGAAGGTTTCTTTCGAGATCCTTTGGACGTTATCCTTTGTTTTGGAAAGTAAGATGTTGATCTGTCGGTACAATTCTGTTCGATTAACCGTGACAGGGTGTCCCATTTACTGACTGTGGTCTAGATGGGACTATCTTCCAAAATTGTCTCTTCCCCTTTCTTGTCGTTTTTGACCCTCGGTCTACCGTCTCTCGTTCTTCTTTTGTGTGGTCTCACCCCGTCCTAAGACCCCCTTAGTCCTCCCCCTTTAACCCCCGGTCTTCGATTTGAACTATCTGAAGTAAAGAGACGGTTCTTAGAGAACTCACTAACCTGTTTCTCCGATTCCGTATTGGATAACAGACATCCAAGAGAAACAACTCATATCGAGGGACCCATAGTTACGGTTCGTCCACATCTTCACCGGGGTCCCTTACACCGGATCTTCAAGACTTTTGTCGTTCGATGGGAGACACCGAGGTATAATTTCCGAGCAAACGACGTGTCAATGTTCCGTTCCCACAAACCAGAAGTCATAGGAGTTTGGTGAAACCGATGTTGGGAAAGACGTCGTTCACTGTGGTACAGAATCCTAGGAAAATCGTGAGAAAACTTTTCTGAGTTCACCATCAGTAAATGTATAATCGTTTTTAATTAAACGATTCTATAAATACGTTATTGGTCTGATAAGATTCACGAAAAAGGGAGGAATTACACAAAGGACGTTTTCTTAATAAGGAAATTCACTCAACTTTATAAAAACGTACACACCTTCGTACACAACCCCTCCGTAAACACCCATACTTACACCCACATACGTTTCCTTCAAAGAAACCTGGAAAACTCAACAAAGATTACGAACTATTGAAAGTTCCTCAGTCCTCTTGACTTACTGTGACGAGTCTTTACGAACCTAGTGTCTTCTGTTTAGTAAACTTTGGTGACTCCCGGAGACAAAATTATTGTTCAACGGTTATATTTGTGTAAGTCAAAGTGGAAGATTCCAGAGATACGTAGGGGAGAACGGTTGGTAGAAGAACAGTTGTTGTCTTTTCGTCTACCATATAGATCGTCCCTTCTCTTATTTGACAACTCTGGGCCGCGTCCTCGAGAGCAGCAGAGGTCCGTCTGTGGAACCAGTAGAGACCGCAGGGAAAATATACCGAAGATTGTAATAACAAGTGTACAGATGAAGAACCACCCACGAATCTTAGAAGTTTCAGAACGGAAGGGTTCAAATCCTACATCTAACAAAACCACCACAGTTAACAGAACGACACGATTCACTGGATATCAGAAAATTTTTTAGAATACGTCTTTAATACCACAGACGAGGGAGTCCCTGAACGACAGAGTTGTGTAGCTACCTCTTGTCCGAACCCATGATAAAAGGTCTCCAATTTCTTTTCCCACTAGACCATTAGTTTATTAGGAAAATTGTGTCTAAGTTGGATACGTAGTATGTACTGACATGTTCTTAATTTTTCGATATTTTATTCACACGAGTTCAGTACAGGTTGAGAAACGTTGAGGTACTTGACATCGGACGGTCCGAGGAGACAGGTACCCTAAAAGGTCCGTTCTTATACCCTTACCCAACGGTAAAGTCCTAATAAAATTTGTAGTCCCTAAGACAGGTCTTAACATACAAATCTTCAACTCGGTCGGGGGACGATTGAGGTACCGTACGAGACTTTTAACGAAAATTTTATTCAATGTCTATAACCGAATTAACGGAACACCGGGAAAGAATATTTTACTTTTATTTCTTTTAGGTGTCCTCTACAGATATCGATTACTTCGACTCTTTATCGTCTAGAGTCACCAGAGTCACAGTCCCAGAGTTACTGGGTTACCAGCATAAACTGATGTAGAAAGTTTAACACACCACTTATAAAAAAAATTCGTTGTACCTTCTGATCTTTCCAGGTTATTTTATATCCGTGGAAGTTAGTAGAACGAAGTCCCCTCTTGTAATCATTGATTAATGACACATGTATGAAACATCGAGTTCTCTAATCGAGGATATTTGACTAAACATAATGTCTGCTGTCAGACTGAGTCAGGAATCTTTGGTCGATAGAGTTCGATAGACCATGATTGTACCTCTTCAAGGTTATCGGGGTGTCTTTATCTCACCGTTCCTGTCTTTACTACCCCTCGGAAACTAAAGGGTATCTCCGCGATACTCAGGTAATTTTTCAGTCTGTCTGAAGACGTCGCGTCCACAAATCTACCAGAGTTTAAAAAAGGAAATGAAAAGAAATCTTTTAATAGAAGAGACGAGACAACGACCAAATCTAAAATGAAGGTACCAGAGCGTAATTGGAAACCTTCGGTAACGGTTTGGGTCTCTGCCAACTTTCTGTTAACTTTCTCAGACATTCCTAGACTTCGGAGATCCGAGCTGTCCGTCAATCCTCGGGACCGAGGTGATGTCTCTCCGTCGGTGTGTCGAGACCTTTTGTCCAAGGGTTAGGGTAAATAAGATCGTTTTCGTTTAATTTTGAGATCAATCTGTTCCGGAAGACGACACGACGAAATTACAGGGTATCTATTTGACGAGTGAAAGATACTGTCTTTAGTAAGACCACAATGTATCTATTACTCACTTTACCCTAAAAAGGGAATCGTTAGTCGTACATTTTCCGTTGTGGTGTGGTTGTGGGTCGTTGACAAGACTGACACGTTTGTGACCACTTTAGAGACTGTCCTCGTTGTACACTTCCCCTGTCTCTTCCCCGTTCCCCGGTCAACTCACCCTAATTATTCTCAATCCTCAATAGGAGTAATCTGGAGTCTTTATTTTCTTTACAGAGTAGGTATAGACGAATTGATGTTATACATTTGAAAGACCTCTAAATACGGCTTTAGTCATAGACCCGTAAAAAGGTGACGTTTTGGGGTATTAAGATTAGTCTAAAAGTTGTACCAGACTCTGAAGTTTTTCTCAATTATTAACAACGATGAGATTAAATAACGGTAGTTCCGGTTAGTTTTTTACTGGGAACACAGGATATGTTTGGAGTTTTCGTTAGGGATTACTATAATAGGGATTCCAGTGTTTCTCAACCTGTGTTGACCCATTGACTTGACTTCCTATACTTTGATGATTTAAGTCACCGATGTGTCAGGGTATCTTTTTGTGGGTGTATTCTTAACTTTTATAGACCTAAAAAGGACCTAGTACGTCGATCAGTCATGTCAAGTAGTCCTAGAGTCTCCTCTAACGAAAAAGTTTGTAACAAATGGGATGTACCTTGTCGAGACGCTACGTCTATACTAGATTTAATGTATTTAGGGTTGGTGACGTCACGGAAGGATTTATTTTATCGGTAGAATCCGATCCACGATCTCGTCGGACGACGTCCCAACCCCCGTGACTCAAGTCGCTACACACGCGTCCTGTAAAACTTCTTCCAGCGGTAATAGAAGTACTGGAGGTGGTATCAGAGTCCAGAGTCCAGTTTGTTGTCCTCCGTTGTGTTGGGACGGGTAGTTGTCTTTTAACTTAATTACTAACTGATTCGTACCGGGACGGGTAGTCTTGTTCTGGGTCAAAGGGGGGGGGGGGGGTCAGTCAGAGAGGGTAGTCCTTCGAAGGTATTCGGAAAAGAATAGGTAGTCTCCCGTCTGTCTTACTTTTAGTGTTAGTGTCTTTTGATTAGTTGACTAGTGTACGTGGTGTCGGAACAGATTTAGTTACTTTGATACTAGGTACGACACATCCCGGTGGATTCTACCTGCCCAGTACCACCTCACAAGACTGTTTTACACCAGGTGACCTCTTCCCTTACCGTTTGGTGAAGTCATAAGAACGGAACTCTTGGGGTACTTGTCATACTTTCCCGTTTTTCTATCCTGTGACTTTTTACTTGAGGTGTCTATCCATCCACGGGTTATACGACGACCTCTTCTTACCTCCTTATTGAGGTTTTTCTTACTTCTCTACCTCGGTTTCTCTTTTGTCGTGGGTCAACACCTACACTGGCTACTACTTTTATTTCAGGCTACGACATTCGTCGTCATATCGTATCCTTGGACCTTACAACCCAGGTACTTAGTTCCCTTTAACCTTTACCAGTTTGTCCTCGTCGGGGAACCACAAATTTTTTTTTTTTCTTTTAGGGTTCATACCTTAAATAATGTACTTTAATTTGCAAAATCAATAAGATCATTGGTTCAGGTATCCTCCTTCTGAAAGAAATTAGTTTTTTGTTTTGTCGTTCCAGGAGGAAACCATTTTACCTATTGAAAATTTATTACCATTGTTCTTCGAGGATACCCCCGAAGTGAATTAACCTTGATGTTTACTAGAGTTCTCACCTCTCTAAACAACCCAAAGTGTTTACGAGTTCCCGANGGGGGGGGGGGGGGGGTCAGTCAGAGAGGGTAGTCCTTCGAAGGTATTCGGAAAAGAATAGGTAGTCTCCCGTCTGTCTTACTTTTGGTGTTAGTGTCTTTTGATTAGTTGACTAGTGTACGTGGTGTCGGAACAGATTTAGTTACTTTGATACTAGGTACGACACATCCCGGTGGATTCTACCTACCCAGTACCACCTCACAAGACTGTTTTACACCAGGTGACCTCTTCCCTTACCGTTTGGTGAAGTCATAAGAACGGAACTCTTGGGGTACTTGTCATACTTTCCCGTTTTTCTATCCTGTGACTTTTTACTTGAGGTGTCTATCCATCCACGGGTTATACGACGACCTCTTCTTACCTCCTTATTGAGGTTTTTCTTACTTCTCTACCTCGGTTTCTCTTTTGTCGTGGGTCAACACCTACACTGGCTACTACTTTTATTTCAGGCTACGACATTCGTCGTCATATCGTATCCTTGGACCTTACAACCCAGGTACTTAGTTCTCTTTAACCTTTACCAGTTTGTCCTCGTCGGGGAACCACAAATTTTTTTTTTTTCTTTTAGGGTTCATACCTTAAATAATGTACTTTAATTTGCAAAATCAATAAGATCATTGGTTCAGGTATCCTCCTTCTGAAAGAAATTAGTTTTTTGTTTTGTCGTTCCACGAGGAAACCATTTTACCTATTGAAAATTTATTACCATTGTTCTTCGAGGATACCCCCGAAGTGAATTAACCTTGATGTTTACTAGAGTTCTCACCTCTCTAAACAACCCAAAGTGTTTACGAGTTCCCGAAGGGTCCACCACGATCACCATTTCTTAGACGGACGGTCACGTCCTTTGTATTCTCTGTGTCCAAGCTAGGGACCTAGTCCTTCTAGGGGATCTCCTCTCGTACCGTTGGGTGAGGTCACAAGAACGGTCCTCTTAGGGTACCTGTCGTCCGACGTCAGGTATCCCAACATTTCTCAGTCTGTGCTGACTTCTCCGAATCGTGTGTACGTGTCTACTAGTTTCAAACAATTTATCCGACGTAGGGATCTAAAAGACGTAGTAATGAGAAACCGGGATGACTAAGGGGGGTTTATTTGTTACCTTAGTTTTGTCGTCCGGGTCAAGGACTACTCTTACTAGATAGATGGGCCAGAGTACTTCAGTGGACCTGTTCGAGGTAGTACAGAAACTGTTTGGGTAGGTGAAGACCCGGAAGATCCCGAGGTCAAAATGAGACTTTCTACTTTCTAGGTTAGTCGGTTTATATTGAAAGAACTCAGTTTTTCGAATTTCTTATTTAATGTGTTCATCTGGTTTAGTCATAAGAAAACACTGACGTTTGTTCAAACCTTTACCGTACAAGATTGTACAAGAGACACATCCTGTACGTACGAGGTGTATTTAGTTTTCTTAAGTGAGATTCATTGAGGGGAGTATATTAGTTACCGTACCAAACCTTATCAAAACTACCTTCGTCATCAAAAATCAAGGAATGACACTGTTTATCGTAATTTCTGATATGGTTGAAATAAATGAAGGGTTTATGGTCCTGAGTCAAGTCCGATCACGATTAATGTGTAAGTAACTGGGAAACTTCCGGTATAACGGTAAAATTCTAAAACGAAATACTAAATCGTTACTAAATTAATAAAAGTTTTGTAAAATTTAAGTTCTCCATGATCTAACTCACTCGTATAATCTTAATATTATACCAAGTACATATTTTACAAAAATGGGTAAAATATTCTTATGGACATTTTCATGTTACGTATAAATTTATAAAGTCAAAGAACAGATTTCAAAGTCAATACTGTTCAGTAGGTAAAAGAAGTTCTAAAAAAATTAGGACTGGGAAATTGTATAGTAAAAAATTTTTTTAGGTACAGGAATCACACAAAAATGGTCTGTGATGATGTCATTAAAGATATACGGTCCTTAAGGAGATTCTCGAAATGTTTGTACTTAAGTGAAAGGGCGATAAAGAAATCTAACCCACATCAAAAAAACATACTGATAAACGAAAACATAAACTCGTATGATTATATCTCTGGTTCTCCCTCTTTGAAAAAATCAAACCTATATTCCGTGTCCTTTTTTTTTTTTTCTGAAATAAAAGAAGAGGTAGTTATGAGGATACAGATAAAAATGAATTAAGAGTCTTCCAAATAATGTCTCTTCGATTCCCACGGAACTGTATCGTTGTATGTACACGCTAACGACAAGTAATGTATTCCAATCCCAGACACTCATCCTACTGTTGTGTATCCCTGATTTGTTCGAAGGATGGATTTCTACCGGTCGTATCATATAGTTTTTTCGTGTGAATGTTGTAGTATCACTCGTTTCTAAAAGAGTTTCAGGGAAAAAGAAAGAAGTCTCCTTGTTCGGACACATACCTCTTTCATCATTCAGTCATTACACTTTGGAGGCAACATGGTAAGGAGGTCCCAGAATCCGTTGAAAATATTTGAAACTCAGTTGTTAGGAATTAGGGAATTAAGGTCGTGACTCGAAACAGTCAGAGATTTATTTGACTTCAGTTCTCTTAATTTACGGGTAGAAGGGAGGGAGACTTTAGACACCTCTTTGTACTTACTATGTTTGGGTAGATCTCTTCTCAGTGATGAATGTAGGTAAAATTTAACCTCTTCCTTCAAAAGGACTTCTCGGTCTTAGGATTTGTCCTTTTTTGGGGTTTTGTTTTTTACATTAGGTTCACTACTAGAAAGTCGAGAGTTAATCTTCATTTTGCACGTTAAGTTCACACTCCTTTCCTGTCCGTTAAAGGTTCAATATAAGACGTATTATCCTATACACGAACCTTTTGTCCTTAAATATGTCATGTTTTTAATTTTTTCCCTTTCTGAAAGTGTCCTTAATCGCCGGTGCTATTTGTAAATTGTTAAGGTCGTTCCGACGTCCATGTTCCAGTATACGTTTTAAGTCAAAAAGATATATAATTATTACCGGTTAGGTTTTTTCTTCCGTTCTTATAGTAAGATGAATATTATCATAGTTTTTCTTATGTTAAGAATCCCTTTTCATATTCTCTGGGATTCTGAATCTCTCACTAAAAAAAGTTATAACTAGATATCAAAAGTTTCTACTGGATTTATAATAACGTCGGTACTTTAATTTTCTGCGAACGAGGAACCTTCTTTTGAATACTGGTTGGATCTGTCGTATAATTTTTCGTTTCTGTAATGAAACGGTCGTTTCCAGATACATCAGCTTCGATACCAAAAAGGTCATCAGTACATACGTACATTTAACCTGATATTTCTTTCGACCCGTGGTTTCTTAACTACGAAAACTGGACACCATAACCTCTTCTGAGAACTCTTAGGGAGCCTGACGTTCCTCTAGGTTGATCAAGTAGGATCTTCTTTAGTCAGGACTTATAAGTAACCTTCCTGACTACAACTTCGACTTTGAGGTTATGAAACTGATGGACTACACTTCTTGACTGAGTAACCTTTTCTGGGACTACGACCCTTTCTAACTTCCGTCCTCCTCCTCCACTATTGTCTCCTACTCTACTAACCTACCGTAGTGTCTGAGTTACCTGTACTCAGACTCATTTGAGACCCTCAACCACTACCTGTCCCTCCGGACCGTACGACGTCAGGTGTCCCAACGTTTCTCAGTCTGTACTGACTCGTTGACTTCACTTTATAAGAACTTCTTGTAGGCACTAGTCCTTAACCTGAATTATAACAATCCTACCGTCATACGGAGTTTAAATAGACATATAGGTTGTGTTAATGATATTTTTAGGGTCAACGGAAAAAACGTCTTTAACTATTAGTCTAAAATGTTAAGTACGCCTTCACGTTCCCTAAAACTTATGGGCATTGATAGAACTTGTTTGGAAACTTTTAGTAAGGACTAAATTTCTAAATGAGCTTCGTTGTCATTAGTTCTATTCCACCTCACATGTTGTCTTCTACATCGTGATAGCATCCCTATCTGTGCACCTAGTCACCTTATCTTTTCTGTCAGATTTTTATATGGGTATGTAAATACCAGTTAACTAAAAACGGTTCCGGTAACTTACCTCTTTCTTATCAGAAATTTCTTTACCACAACACCGTCTACCTATAGGTGTATCTGAGGATGAAGTATGGTATATATTTTTAATTGGGTTTTCCATAGTTTCCGGATTTTCATTTTTGAATTTATTATTTTGAGAATCCTTTTTTGTATTCCTATTTAGAAGTCTTCGAATCTAAAACCGTCCCCAAAGGATATATACTGTGGATCTTGTATTCGTTGGTTTTGTTTTAAGACAATTTAATCTATTTAAGTCAAGTCAGTGATTCAGCATAGGTTGAGAAACACTGGGGTACTTGGTGTCGTGCGGTCCGGAGGGACAGGTAGTGGTTGAGGACCTCAGGTGGGTTTGGGTACAGGTAACTCAACCACTACGGTAGGTTGGTAGAGTAGGAGACAGCAGGGGAAGAGGGTGGAAGTTAGAAAGGGTCGTAGTCCCAGAAAAGGTTACTCAGTCGAGAAACGTAGTCCACCGGTTTCATAAACGTCAAAGTCAAAGTTTTAGTCAGGATGGTCACTTGTGGTCCTGACTAGAGGAAATTCTACCTGACTAACCTAACGGAACATCAGGTTCCCTGAGAGTTCTCAGAAGAGGTTGTGGTGTCAAGTTTTCACAGTTAATCTATTTAATCCGGAGTAGTTTTAGTTTTTGAAAACAAGAAGGTTCCTATGTCAGTTCTTTCATTTTTCCCTTTCATATGTTACCCCCCTCTCTCAAACGATTAGTACATAGACTATTGTTAGATCATAGGTCGTATACATTTCTTAACGATGTATACGATATATATATAACGATGTACACGATGTTTCTTAACGGTGTATAACGATGTATAAAATTAAAGGTCATTTTCCTTTTAATTGGGTTAAAATTTCATCCGTTTCCTATACTTACCTGTAAAGAGGTTTCTTCTACATGTCTATCGGTACTTTTATACATGTTTTAGTAATCAGTAGTCCCTTTATGTTTAGTTTTAATGTCACTCCTGGTGTGGGTGATCCTACTACGGTTGTTATTTGCGACCAATCTTATACCTCTTTAATCTTGGTTTGGAAGCATGTCATAACCACCCTTACATTTTACCGCACAGGTGAAACCTTTCGACAAATCGTCAAAAAGTCTTTTCATTCGTGTCTTGATGATATACTTAGGACTCAAGGTGAGGGTCCATATATTTGTTCTCTTAGTTTATGAATACCAGTGTGTCTTTGTACATGTTTCCACAGGTATCGGAGTAATAAGTATTATCGAATCATCATCTTCTTTATTGGACGTACCAGTAGTTGGTTACTTGTATATTTGTTTTGTCATATATGTATGTTACTTTATAATAAGTCCATCTTTTTCCTTTATAGTTATATACGATGTCGTACCTACTAGGAACTTTTGGAATACGATTCACTTTATCGGTCCGGTGTATAACATACTAAGGTAAATATACTTTACGGGTCTTGTTTATATATCCTTCTTTTTCATCTAATCACCAACGGTCCCTGACCGTCCTCTTCCCTCCTCTATTATTAAGAATTACAATACGTTATAGAAAGAGGGAATCACTTTTACAAGACCTTAATCCATCATCACTACCAACTCGTTGGAATACTTATATGATTTTATATGACTTAACATGTGAAAAAATTTCACACTTAATATATCATATATTCAAAAGAAGTTATTTTCAATGGATAAAGAGAAAAGACGTATTAAAGTTAACATGAAGTCACCTTAACTCAGTCAAAATTTTCTGATTTTGGAAAGTAAATACAATATAAATATTAGTACCCACATATATATCCCTTTCCATCTCTTTTATATCGTCAAACCTTTTAAAACGAAGAGACCCACAGGTCCCATCTCTCTTAATTTAATTCGGTTTATCTCCCATCTGGTAGGACCCTGAACTGTTCTTTATGATAAGAGTAGATAAACAACTGTAGTATAAAATCTCAAAAATCTGTAAAAAAGCCCAAGCTAGGGACCCAGCCCTTCTAGGGGACCTCTTCCTTTACCGTTAGGTGAGGTCATAAGAACGGACCTCTTAGGGTACCTGTCTCTTCGGATCATCCAATGTCAGGTGTCCCAGCGTTTCTCAGCCTGTGCTGCCTCGCTGAAGTGGAAGGAAACCTTTCCTGGAAGATATATCTCATTATCCCGAAGTAAAGTCTTAATCCCTATCTCTTTCTTCTAAGGGTACTTATTTATAAAATCCTTAAAAAACAGTAACTTAGACAAGGAATAACGACGACATTGTTTAATGGTATTTACATCATCGAATTTTGTTGTGTTTAATTATAGAATATCATGACCTTGAGTCTTTAGACTTTACCTGAAGTGACCACAAAGTGTCACAATTGTCCCAACATAAGGAATACCTCCAAAATCCCCTCTTAGACAAAAGATCGCAAAAAGTCGAAGATCTTCGATGGACGTAAGAAAATACCGGGGAAGGAGATGAAGTTCTGTCGTTATATTGTTTAAAGAGACACTAAGACTAGAAGACGGAGGAGGAAGGTACAAATTTCCTGGGGACAATAGTATAACGTAGGTGAGTCTACAAAGTCTTCTCAGATAAAATTCCAGACAATGAATCGTTGTAATTAAGACAGACGTTGGAATTAATAGAAACGGTAACTTGCATTCTATAAGTGACCAGGACCCTCCAGTTCAGAGTGGAAAGTCTTTCCTATCACACGACAGAAATTTGAGGATCCTTACACAAAGACTTAGAAACTATGGTGAAGGTACGATGAGTGGAACGGTTCAGTAATTCTAGGTTGGCCGGTAGAAATAAAAACAGTTTCTAGAAGTAGACCTTACGTCTTCCCCTTTCCTGACATTCTTTATGTACATTACCCTTAAATAAAACTTTCAGTAATTTCACGAAACGATCAAACAAGAAGACTAATATATAATTTAACCGACTCCGACTGAGTATCCCAGAGAGGGATGTCTCCTATCTTCTTTATAAAAAAGGTACTTCCGTTTTCATCGATTCCTCCTATACTGTGTCATCTTTCAGAGGGAGATATTCGGAGTCTCCTGACATCTTTCCTTCTCTCTGTCACTCCGTCTCTACTCTCCCTTCATCTGTCTACACACTCGAGTGATGACCTTTCCCCAAGACCTCCCTCTTCCCGTGACCGATGTCTTCCTGTTGTGACGCACATCTCTCAACGACACCGAAGCGAAAGGGGCCTGTGAGACTCTAGGGTTCCTAAACCTACGACTGAGTTCCTGGTCATCCGGAAGGTACCTCGGTCGACTCATACTCTACTACACCCAGTCTCCTATCCCAACCCAGTGACTTAGTCATTCGACCTTCCTCCCACACCGTCTCTTAATTACCAGACGTAAGTCGTCTTTAATTTCCTACCGAAGTTGGTACTCGTAGTCGTTCCATCGTCGTTGACACACCAGTCCTCCGTAGTGGGACCTTTGGTCTCGTCACATAGGTCCCTGGACCTGAGGAGGGGAAGTGGTACTCCAAGAGTCCCGGTGAAAAGAGAGGAATAGGTGGAACTACAATAAAAATCTCTTCCCAGACCGACTCTTCAGATTCTACGACTCAAGAAGGAATGAGTTTCTCCGACAAATTTAAATAATTTAGTCTGATTCGAAATTTGTTCTATTCTAATTTTTAATTTTATCCCTTCTGGTCTAACCAAATCCGTTCCATCTCCTCTGTGTAAAAAATGTATAGATTCAACATGATCCTCACCCAAAACACTGAATCGTTGTAAAACCACCACATCCTATAAAGATTTATATAGGAATACTCCTCCGACATGTCCCTTCTTCTTCGTCACTCTATTAGACTCCTATTTAGATTGTCTAAAAATGTAATTTTCGTGTATTCAGGAAAGAAGTAGAAAGGAACAACCCTGGATTGTTTGCGGTACTATCCGAAGTCCCTGATTCCATCCTGAGTGCCCTTTCCGACTCAGTAACGGGTCACTCCAGTAGGGGTGCCTACGGCCCTGAACAGATTAGTCGTATGAGGGGTATTGGACCAAACTCAAATAGTCCTGCATTTTCTGTAGGGGGACGTCGGTTATCGGTTAATCATTTATGGTCCTTTGGGGATGTCGGTTATTTCTAATCGGTTAATCATTTATGATCCTTTGAGGACGTCGGTTAGTCGGGAACGGTTGAGAGACAAGATTTTGGATATTTATGACGACATTTAGACCCGAGCCCCGAGGAACGAGGTGAGGTGACGCAACTTACACCGCCCTCGGGATCGAGCTCGATCTTTATTTTGGGGGAAGTACGAAAACGTAACGACACCTGCAGAATAAGAGAGTCAAAACCCCTGAGCCTGAGACCCGCATTGTAGGAGTGAGAGATTTAGTTCAAATAAAAATGATAAACTTCACTTAAACTTTAGGGTAAGAGGGGTTTGGAACCGTAGTGTTTACACATAATGTTTTAAATAATTTTGTGTCTTCGGTAGAACTTTTCTATCTTACCAACGATTAGACCAATATACTTAAATAGTCCTAAAAGAAGGAGGGGTTTGAGTTAATGCTTTTCTAGAGTCTTTTATTGGTCAAACATTCTCTCTCCCTCCTCATTCGAGGATCATTAAGTACTAGAGTCATTGACTCTTTCAACAAACATTTATCCAGACATGATTGAGTTCTTTCATGTAAACCACTTAAAACTTACAAACCGTTAAAGACACCGTCCGTCCCCTGTATTCCCAAAGAATTAAAAATTTTGAGATTATCACTTGAAAACATCTCGTCGGTTGTGAAGTATAAAATTAAAGTAAATTAGTAGTGGTGTAAGAGTCTTCTTTGTCAACGTGCGGTATGTCCGTCCCTTGACCTTAAATCGTCCTAATGAAACAGATTCTTTCATCGTTCTAAACTTAGGTTCGAATAGACAGTGTTCTTGAGAAAGGTATTTGGTCCGAGAATCGAAATGACCGACACCTGTCGAGTATCAATTACACCATGTACGAAATAAAAACCAATACTTTCTTTTGTAGACCGTGGTATCTAATACGGTCTCTATACCACAAATGAAAAAGACTAACGGGAAGAAAGACACTCTTTCGTTTTTTTTTTTTTTTAGATAAATACACGCAAAGGGAGACTGGAAACACCTGTAAACGAGTACCATGTTCAACGAGTACGTCCCGAAACCACCAAGTACCCCCACCGTCACCCCTGTCCTAAGGTAAGACCCCTGAAGGGGCCACCAGGTCACCGATTCTGAGGGTACAAGGGTTACGTTCCCCGGGTCCAAGCTAGGGACCAGTCCCTTGATCTAGGGTGTACGGTGTTGATTCTCAAAGGTACGACGTTGATCTAGGGAGTATGGCGTTCATTCTGGGTTGTTCCGGTTTATCAATTTTTTTTTTTTTTAAGGTAAAAGTAGGGGTGTAAAAAGTCATGATTCATGTACTTTCCAAGATATTTCAGAGAACTTTACCTTGTGTTACTGAATGACTGTTTGAGGATTTAAGACATCCGGTCGTCCAGGGGGAGAATCCGTTTTCTGGGGAGTCGTAGACATGAATATGGGTCGTAAGAGGATTCTTACTTATTATCGAAATAGAATTAAAAATTCTAGGTGTATCCACGGTAGACCACCACGAAATCAGCAATTCAACACAGACTCAGAAACACTGGGGTACATGACATTGGATGGGTCCGAGGAGACAGGTACCCTAAAGGGTCGGTTCTTATGACTTCATCCAACGGTAAAAGAAGAGGTCCCCTAGAAGGGTTGGGTTCCTAGTTTGAGTACGGGGGACGAACCGTCCACCTAAGAAATGGCGACCCGGTGGACCCTTCGGGGTCATCTACGGTATCACTAACATTTATGTTTAAGTAAATTTTGGTAATGACCCAATTAGTATTGAAGAATGGTCTTTGTTATCCAGGTTCCATGCTGATGTCAGGTACTTAAAAAAATTGTTAACAATTAACTATTAAACTCTATCTCACGTTTCAGTTTTTATACGTCTATCAAGTCTAGTTTCTCATGCTTCCTTTTCAGGGAGGGCAGGAATAACATCTCTATTAATGGTGAGTATCTGACCTAGGAAAGTCTTTTAAAAATTTGTAAAATTATATGGAGAGTTAAAAAAAAACCACCCCCCCTTGTTTATCCTGGTGTAAGATACATAATAAACGTTGAACGAAAAATTGGTTATAAAAACCTTTAGTGAGGAATTGTCCACGAAAACAAAGAAACAAATGAATTTTTGTAAGAGTAAAAATTTTTCAGATTTATAACAACAGTACATGTGAAAGTTTTTCCTAAATCTCGGGAGAGGGTCCAATGATTCAGTTCTTATTAACATACAACTTATTAACCCACAGGGATCACCAAGTCGTGATTTCTTAGGTGGCAGTTACGTCTTCTGTGTCCAAAGTAGGGACCCAGTCCTTCTAGGGTACCTCTTCCTTTACCGTTGGGTGAGATCATAAGAACGGACCCTTTAGGGTACCTGTCTCCTCGGATCGTCCGTTATCAGGTGTCCCAGTATTCTCTCAGCCTATTCTGACTCGCTGATTTCTTGCCGTTGTTTACAACTTATCAATGGTACACAGATTGTTGTACGTTCCGTGACACTCTCTGAGAGTTTTTAGTAATTCCACCATGTCCGAAAATCCTCGAATGTTACATTAACCTCGTCGTTTTTACTTATAGACTTTATTCTAAGTCGTAATAGAGGAACTGGTGACTCTGTTTCTTTGTCTTGTTACACAATCTTATGACTTCTTATGACTCTTTCCTATACCCTAGTCTATTCAGGGTTTCCTCCCCGTCGAACTTTCCACCTTAAGTATAAGTGACCCAACTCCTTCTAGGGGTTACTTCGTCCAGAAATCCCCTCCCAGTCTTCCAGTCAGGACCTATACGATCCAAACTCTCCGTATAACCCGTAGGTCGACCTCTGTATGTAAGTTCATATACGTTCGTCGAGTCTCTTCATGAGAGTCAATCTCGATATTTGACCTCCTCCAGTGGTAATCGACCATAAATTTTGGCACTGTGACCCACTCCAGTAGTCATCGTATTACCACCTGTACCTCCTTTTCTCTAAAGTTCCCCTCCCTATTTAAACCTAACCTCAACTTTATCTGTGTGCTCACATATATTTAACTCTCGAGGTTTTTTATCGTTCCTCTCTATTCTTTTGGAAGGAGTCACTAGTCACGTTTCTTTATCTCCTTTTGTTATCTTACCCTTTCTGATCTCTAGAGAAGTTCTTTTAATCTCTATGGTTCCCTCGTAAAGTACGTTTCTACTCGAGTTATTTCTTGTCTTTACCATACCTGGATTGTCTTCGTCTTCTATAATTCTTCTTCACCGCTCTTATGTGTCCCCTTCACATGTTTTCCCTAAAAGTACTAGGTCGACTAGTACTACCACACTAGTGAGTGGATCTTGGTCTGTAGGACCTTGCACTTCAGTTCACCCGAAATCCTCCGTAGTAACACTTGTTTCGATCACCTCCACTACCTTAAGGTCAACTCGATAAAGTTTAGGATTTTCCACTACGACACTTTCACAACTATAAGATCGTTTACGATCGTATAACTATACGATCGTTATACGATCGTTTAAACCTTTTGAGTAGTCACCGGTGTCCTGACCTTTTCCAGTCAAAAGTAAGGTTAGGGGTTTTTTCCGTTACGGTTTCTTACGAGTTTGACGACACGTTAACGTGAGTAGAGTGTGTGATCATTAAGACTGTAGAGGAGGTACAGTTTTAAGAGGTTCGGTCCCAAGTTGTTATACACTTGAAGGTCTACAAGTCCGACCTAAATCTGTTCCGTCTCCTTGGTCTCTAGTTTAACGGTTATAGACGACCTAGTACCTTTTTCGTTCTCTCAAGGTCTTTTTGTAGATAAAGACGAAATGACTGATACGGTTTCAGAAACTGACACACCTAGTGGTGTTTGACCTTTTAAGACTTTCTCTACCCTTATGTAGTAGTCCATATGCAGTAGTTCTGGTTGAATGGACGGAGAACTCTTTAAACGTACGTCCAGTTCTTCGTTGTCAATCTTGACCTGTACCTTGGTGTCTGACCAAGGTTTATCCTTTTCCTCATGCAGTCCCGATATATAACAGTGGGACGAATAAATTGAATATACGTCTCATGTAGAACTCTTTACGATCTGACCTACTTCGTGTTCGACTTTAGTTCTAACGGTCCTCTTTATAGTTATTGGAGTCTATACGTCTACTGTGGTGGGAATACCGTCTTTCACTTCTTGATTTTTCGGAGAACTACCTTCACTTTCTCCTCTCACTTTTTCAACCGAATTTCGAGTTATAAGTCTTTTGATTCTAGTACCGTAGACCAGGGTAGTGAAATACCGTTTATCTACCTCTTTGCTACCCTTGTCACTGTCTGAAATAAAAACACTCGACATCTACCACTAACGTCAGTACTATAATTCTGTGAATGAGGAACCGTCCTTTCAATACTGGTCGGATCTTCGTATAATTTTTCGTCTCTGCAATGAAACGGTTGTTTCCAGACATATCAGTTCCGATATCAAAAAGGTCATCAGTACATGCCTACACTCTCAACCTGATATTTCTTTCGACTCGTCGTTTCTTAACTACGAAAACTTGACACCACAACCTCTTCTGAGAACTCCCAGGGAACCTGACGTTCCTCTAGGTTGGTCAAATAGGATTTCCTCTACTCAGGACTCACAAGTAACCTTCCTGACTACAACTTCGACTTTGAGGTCATGAAACCGGTGGACTACACTTCTCGACTGAGTAAACTTTTCTGGGACTACGACCCCTTATAACTTCCGTCTTCTTCCCCTTACTGTCTCCTACTCTACCAACCTACCGTAGTGGCTTGGTCAACTGTATTCAAACTCATTCGAGACCCTCAACCACTACCTATCCCTCCGGACCACACGACGACAGGTACTCCAACGTTTCTCAGTCTGTGTCGACTCGTTGACTTGGCATACATTTTATCTTTTTTTATTCTTGGATGACATATCGTGTCCCTTGAGACGAGTCATAAGATTACCGGATATACCCTTTTCTTAGATTTTTTCACATATTGAGTAAGTGAAACGACACGTAGACTTCGATTGTTTTGTAACACTTTTCACTTTCACAATCAGTGAGTCAACACAGGTTGAGAAACGTCAGGGTACCTGATTTAGGATGATCCGAGGAGATACGTACATTAAAAGGTCCATTCTTATGACCTCACCCATCGGTAAGGGAAGAGGTCCCCTAGAAGTGTTGGGTTCCTATTTTGGGGTCAGAAGACGTAACGTCTGTCTAAGAAATGACAGATTTGGTTGTCTCTTTAGTTGAGATAAGGTTATTTTTAAGTTTTTTTTTCTTCGGGTCAACACAGAATCCAACCGAACCTAGTCTCTGCATCCCTTCCTTCGTTGACCTTCAATCCACGATATTAGGTCCGTACTTCCTACTTCTTACTCTCGAACCTGTCCGATCTCCTACCCCTATAAGAGAAACACACTGTGTAAGAGTCTAAAGTAACAAAAACGTCATCAAGTGTAAGGTACGAGATTAATCCATATACTCAAATCATACAGGGTGTACATACTCGAATGTAAAAGTTTTCGAGTCATAATAGATTATTATTAGATAAGTCCGTCGATTAGAAGGGGGGACGGTCCACAATCGTCGGAGAGAATTAATCCACAGTATTAACCTTAAACAATTATCAAAGGAAGGAACATGTCTTGTAATTAATCCTCAAATCCACTCTGTTACAACGTCTGGAATCGAAAAGAGAAGACTAACCTACAAGACGGAACTGAACAAGTAAAAAGTCCAAAGTTTGTCAAAACTTTATGTGGTTAGGAATAAACCCAGTTAAACTTAAGTAAATCATCCAGTACAGATTTATTTCGTAAATTACGATTTGGAACCTCGGTGTAGAAATTACGTAACAACGAGACTGACACAGGTAACGAGTCACTTTTCGGTAATTTCGTCGTCATTTCACTAAAGTGTGAACCACATAGTGAACCAATTTCGAGTCTAGGATCTTCAGAAAAAAAGTTCACAACTCAAAGATTTTCAATCACATGGGTTTTCAGAAATCCCTTTACATTTTCCGGAAAATTTTTTTTTTTTTTGACATCGGGTCAAGGGTATAGACAAGTAACCTTTACATATTTAACGGAGACGTTAAATTCTTTATTTTTACTTTATCTATCCGGACTTAGAGTAATTTCACCAGACTAAAAGTCCCGTTTGAGTCTAGGAACCCACCTTTGAGAGTGATCTAAGAACTTGTGAATAGATAGAGTGGTCACGTATTTCCTGGTTACTCCCCAGTAGACCTCAAACTAACTAGTACCAGGATAGGAGTACCCTATCACACCTTATTTTTACTTACGAATTGACGTCGTACGAACTCGTCTTCGTCGTGCCCCAAAATCGATACTTTGTCTGTGTGTTGTACTCATTGTCCTGTCAGAACCAGGTACCTGCAGAGAGTTGGATCTATGAGTTTTCAACCAATTCTGGCAAGCCTAAGGGGAGTCGACGGAGAGTCCTGAGAGTCGAAGACCTAGATTCGAGTTTCAGTAGTTTTCACATGTAACGACAAAGATAGAAGTAAAGTAACTAAAAGGAGTCCAGTCCCGTAAGGTAACATTCCCGACGGTCGGACTCCAAAGAATTTACATTTGGTATTCTGACACTTCTTTTCTCGAAACCCGTTGATCCCAACGTCCCGACTACTCGCTACTCGTCTTAGAGAAAAGTCGGTTCATAGTCGAAACATTTGTCAGATGTACAGAGGAGGGACGGACGAGGATGGGGAATACTACCCTTCAAACTGACTCCACTCGGGACCCCGAAATACGTCGGTGTCAAGTGAGAAGAAGGGAAAGAGGGAAGGGGTCAAATTAGGTAGTTACAAGGAAAGAAGAGGTCTTGTTAAAACATCTTGGGTAAGAACAAGGGGTAACAGAAAGAAAAAAAAAAAAAAAATGACAAACTTCGTAGAAAAGAAATAAGAAAAATAAAAGGGACCCAAACAACGAAACAAAGGAGAAACTATAAATTATTCTACAGTCAAACCTCCTGACAAATCCATGAAGTACTCCTGTTTTTAGTTAAAAAGTCCCATTATTTAAGAGAAAACCGACAGTCTCGAGGACATAATAGATATTTTTATAATTCTCTTAGGATTAGAGGATTGTACCGGAACAGGAGTGGAACGAGAAGTAAAATAAGTATCCCTAAATATGGAGAAGAACTTAAGAGTATCTCGAATTGGAAGGGAGAAAACTTTTAAAAGTTAAAATATTAAGTCGTGAATCTGAAGGTCAGTATTTACAAAGTCAAACTTATGTTAAACTTCTATCTAGCCCCAGACTCTTAAAGGTGAGGTAGGAATAGTAGAGACTGGACATTAGGAGTCAAAAAAGTGAATATTTTATCTAATAAATAAATTTATGAATAAAGTATTTCAAGTATATTCTTAGTTTACTCCACAAACTTTTCCCGAAACGTGTCCCGGATCGTGTTTTCCTTCAGAGTTAATAATACTAATTCTATAAGTCATGGTCTTGTTGTGACCGTCACAAAGTTTCTTTTATTTCATGACGTACAATTCTTTCGCAGAAAATTTTCAAATTGAGATTAATACAAGTGGATGGAAAAGAAATTTTTTTTTTAACTTCTTATCAGGTAAATGTTACAAAGTCCATATGTCGATTCACTAAGTCAATATGTATACATACACATATATATAAGAAAAAGTCTAAGAAAGGGTAATATCCAACAATGTTCTATAATTTATCAAAGTACACGATATGTCATCCAGGAACAACAAGTAGACAAAATATATATCACCACACATAGACAATTAGGGTTTAAGGATTAAATAGGAAGGGGACCGGACAGGGAAAACTGGTGGATTGAAAAGAGCAGGACGGAAACGATTTCAAGATCTTAACGACGAAGTAACATTACGTAGAACCAAAAAAAAAAAATTTAGTCCTTTTTTAAAATTTAGCAAATTAACGTAAAATTCCACTGCAGCTGCATAAATTCCTGACTTCCCTTTTAACCTGAGCCGACGATGAATGCCCATCTATGTCATACCGTCACTGTACGTGTCGCCCCTACCTTCCCTCCCTGGTCTCACTTAAAAACGAGGAAAAGGGAAACAAAAAAATTAGTTTAAAAGAGGGTTTACTTTTTGAGACATTCCAGTCTCTGGTATAGAAAGAACCATCCAACAGGGATTTATCAGCAACTTCCTCACTTGCATGTAGAAACACACTTGATCAAATGATCTAGTGTAAGATGGACCTCTCTTTTCGTACTTCTCTCACCCCCAAAACCACTCCCTCGCCCACAAGAACCAGTGACAATCTGGGATGGGGAGTCTGGACTTTTTGGTGAAGTCTGAGTTCTTTTCGTTGTGTCACTGCACTGAAGGTTCAGGTACTCCTGTTTAGGATCCGAACAGGACGAGGCTAACAGAAAAGACCTAAACGAGACGAGTGAGAGGAGCCGACGGACATCGAGATCGCGAATGAGGATATCGAGGGTGAACGACAGTAGTCGCACCCCGAGGGTAGAGGGACAGACAGAGGTATGTGACCCGAGTCGTACCGAGTTGGGGCGACAGACCAACCCTAGGGAGACCTACTGAGACACTACTTCCTAGGGTCACTCTCTGGATTCCTACCTCGGGTCGTGAGGGTCCGTGGGAAAGACCAAGACGGGACCCCCCAGACCAAAATTTTTTCCTTTCTCTTGTTCCTCTTAAAGTCTTGTGCTTTGTGGTGACCTCCTTACAGTCCAGACACATTTTACGTCGGTACACGTAATTCATCACACCTTCTGTGGGGTCCTCCCTCGTCCTTAGTGCGACCCCGGCCTCCAAGTACTCCTTGTGTGTCTTCTCTTCGTCCTCCTCGGGTTCCCGTTTCAAATGATTATAACAGTCCCAAATAAGGATCGACAGATAATCCATTATTGTCTTAATTAATTCCTCGGGTGACACACGGTCCGAGGCACACTCCCGATCCTTGTGCGTCTATTCTACGGTGGAACGGGGTCTACTTAGTGTCCGATCATCTCACGTTCTAGGTATTTGTCACAGTCACAGCGGGAACTGAGAATCGACAAACTAGTCCTTTAGGATGACTAAGGTAGAAGTTTGTCTAGATCAAGAGTAGAGAAGACGAAGGGTCGGGACTAGGTTCGACGGCAGGAAAATGGACCTACTTCCCCACCGGAGAATTCTCCAGGGGGACTAAGGGAGGAACGGGCAAAGTCCACGAAAAGTTGTGTTTTCGGTCGAGTACCGTAGGAGACGAAGTTCGGGAGGCAGAGGGAGGTTGATTTGGTGGTTCAAGGGTGTTACCGGGGGTTTTGGACTGAACCAGACCGGAGACACAGTAGGAGAGAATGAGACGAGGTCGGTGTGACCAGAGGAAGACAAGGACCTTTAGGATCCGTGTGGGGACTGGGTCCCGGGACGAACGACGTGGAAACCAGGAAAGAGTTCGACGTAGTAGAACTTTCCGGTGGGGACTGGTGGGGCAACTTTTAGTGTGGAAGAGGGGTTAGAGGGTAGGATCGACGGGACGACCGTGATAGACCAGATGACAAATTAAACAAGGTACTGTGAGAAATGGAAGATAGTACGTTACATTAACTAATAAATAATACAAATAATAATCACAGTCGGAGACAAAACGAGTGACGACTTAGGAACGACTGATCTTATCACGACCTCCGTATCGTCCATAAGTTACTTATAAATGTTTCACTTAATTTGTCTACTGATACTACAATTCTGTAACTTTATGTGTTCTATGATGTCCTCGTGTCTCCTCTCCGAGAACCTCGGTGATATCTTCTTTTACTACCTTCTCCCGTTCTACTAAAGATTGTTTTAAAACTTCCTACTCGTTCTTGGTCCACCTCCTTTCATTCCTTTTTTATCGACTCGATACAAATTTTCAGTCTTTCATCACCGAATCATAAGATCAACCTCCACCCTCCTTCGGGGAGTCTCAGTCCCATAAGTTTCTTTACGATCTTTAGACGACCCCTAAGAATCACGTTCTTAAAGTGACGGGTTCCAGACGAAATATTCAATTATTTTAGTTCCATTGTTGCCGGTCTCGATTTTATTACAATTTAGTTACAACTTTTTTTACGGGTTGACCTTCTCATTAGAGGAATAATAAGATAGAGGGTCCGTCAAAGTCAGATTAAAGGAAAAAGTCTCATAAGTACGATAATCTCTCAAAGTGTCCTTGGATCCTGTTTTCCTTTGGTCTCTATGTGACCATCCACCCTTTAACGAAGGACGAAGAGTCCCTAAAGGGTGAGTGAGAAATCACGATTCGGACAGTTTCCTAAAGTTTGTCGTAATACGTACGATAATTTTGTCCAGTTGTATCATCCTTCGGTTTAATAAAGGACCGGACCCCACACTCAGACAGGACTCGTAGCCGAATCGAGGGTAGGTCCGGTAAAGATTCAACAGTATCAGTTCTGGTTTAAGAAGGAAGGGTCCCGGACGCCGGAACCGACCCCTGTCGTAAGCCTCATGAGCCTTATGTCTCACTGTCCGTCTTCTAGGTCCCGACTTTCGGTCCGCTGGGGTTGAAGGTCAAATTGACCACGGAATCCGATTATCTCCGTTTCCGATTATCTCAAAACGGTTCTCTTGCGTGACCAGTATCGTTTGTGGGAGAAGGTTGTTGTGTTCTCTTCTGATGTGTACCTGTAGTGGTCTACCAGTTGGGGCTTTAGTCTAACTAATATAAGAAACGTCGGTTTTTACTTCTTCGAGATATGTCGGTCGTTTTTGTTCTGGTCCTCGACTGAAACCGAGTCTAGTACTTGAGTAACGGTTTAAGTCTGAATTTAACTTCTTTCATCCCTTTTGGTAATCTGGTAAGTCCATACTGGATTCAGTTTAGGGAATACTAATATGTCACCTTCACTCTTTATCTGAATTCCCTGATCTAGACTATCTATCTCACGGACTACTTGATACCTGTCTCCAAACACTGTAACATGTCCTCTGCCCCTAGTTCTGGTAGGGGTACCTTTTCTTTACGTTTTTTCGTTTTACCGACAGACTCCTCCGGAAGGTTTATCGACACTTTTCTTCTCTTCGTTTCCTCTTTTCCTTTCTATATTCGTAGACTTACGTCTCAAGGTTTCTTATCATTCCTCTCTATTCTTTCGGAAGGAGTCGATAGTTACGTTTCTTTATCTCCTTTTGTTGTCTTACTCCTTCTGATCGCTAAAGAAGTTCTTTTAATCTCTATGGTTCCCTTGTAAAGTACGTTTTTACCCGAGCTATTTCCTGTCTCTACCATACCTGTATTGTCTTCGTCTTCTATAATTCTTCTCCACCGTTCTTATGTGTCTTCTTGACATGATTTTTCTAGAAGTACTGGTTCTATTAGTGCTACCACACTAGTGAGTGGATCTCGGTCTGTAAGACCTCACACTTCAGTTCACCCGGAATCTTTCGTAGTGATACTTGTTTCGATCACCTCCACTACCTTAAGGTCATCTCGATAAAGTTTAGGACTTTCTACTACGACACTTTCACGACGTGAGTTATATGGTCGTTTAAACCTTTTGAGTCGTCACCGGTGTCCTGACCTTTTCCAGTCAAAAGTAAGGTTAGGGTTTCTTTCCGTTACGGTTTCCTACGAGTTTGATGACGTGTTAACGTGAGTAGAGTGTACGATCATTTCATTACGAGTTTTAAGAGGTTCGGTCCGAAGTCGTTATGTACTTGGTACTTGAAGGTCCACAAGTTTGACCAAAATCTGTTCCGTCTCCTTGGTCTCTATTTTAACGGTTGTAGGCGACCTAGTAGTTTTTTCGTTCTCTCAAGGTCTTTTTGTAGATAAAGACGAAATAACTGATACGGTTTCGGAAACTGACACACCTAGTGTTATTTGACCCCTGTTAAGACTTTCTCTACCCTTATGGTCTGGTGGACTCGACGGAGAACTCTTTGGACATACGTCCAGTCCTTCGTTGTCAATCTTGACCTGTACCTTGTTGTCTGACCAAGGTTTATCCTTTTCCTCATATAGTTCCGACATATAACAGTAGGACGAATAAATTGAAGATACGTCTCATGTAGTACTCTTTACGACCCGACCTACTTTGTGTTCGACCTTAGTTCTAACGGTCCTCTTTATAGTTATTGGAGTCTATACGTCTATTGTGGTGAAATACCGTCTTTCACTTCTCCTTGATTTTTTGGAGAACTACTTTCATTTTCTCCTCTCATTTTTTCAACCGAATTTCGAGTTGTAAGTCTTTTGTTTCTAGTACCATAGGCCAGGGTAGTGAAGTACCCTTTGTCTACCCTTTTGTCACAGTCTGAAAAAACCCCGAGGTTTTAGTGACGTCTACCACTGACGTCGGTACTTTAATTTTCTGCGAATGAGGAACCTTCCTTTCGATACTGGTTGGTCTACCGTATAAGTTTTCGTCTCTGTAATGAAACGGTTGTTTCCAGGCAGATTAGTTCCGATACCAAAAAGGACACCAGTACATACCTACACTCTCAACCTGACACTTCCGACTCGTGGTTTCTTAACTACGAAAACTTGACACCACAACCTCTTCTGAGAACTCTCAGGGAACCTGACGTTCCTCTAGGTTGGTTAGGTAAGATTTACTCTAGTCAGGACCCACAAGAAACCTTCCTGACTACGACTTCGACTTTGAGGTCATGAAACCGGTGGAGTACGTTTCTCAA